>CAUYON010206962.1:0-17751 GCA_963573935.1 Arctocebus calabarensis | reverse complement strand
TGGATAGAGTGCTGTGGCATCACAGCTCACAGCAACCTCCAATTCCTGGGCTCAAGCGAGTCTCTTGCCTCCGCCTCCCAAGTAGCTGGGACTATAGGCATCCTCCACAACGCCTGGCCATTTTTTTGTTGCAGCTGTCATTGTTGTTTGGCAGGCTGGTCTGGATTCGAACCTGCCAGCTCAGGTGTATGTAGCTGGCGCTCTAGCCCATTGAGCCACAGGCGCTGAGCCTTTGTCCTCCTTCTTTAAGGAACTTTCCCCCTGAATTTGATGTGAATAATCTTTAAATATATTTGTATTTTAGTGGAACAGTTCTCAAACTTTTGGTTTCAGGATGCATTTATCCTCTTAAAATTTTCAGGTATCCAAAGAACTTTGCTAATGTGGATTGTATGTATTAATATTCTTATATTAGAAAAAGATTTTAAGGTATTTTTCTATTAATTCATTAAAAACAATACTATACCAGTTACATGTTGTAGTAAATGTAATTTCAAATAAAAATAACTATATATTTCAAAACAAAAATTTAGTAATAAGAATGGGATTATTTTACTTTTTTTTTTGAACTTTTTAATGTTAGGCTTAGTAGAACAGAACTAGATTCTCATAGGTACTTCTGCATTTATTTTATTGTAATGTTATTTTGTTTATCTTGTCATGTTTTGTTATTTATTCTGTAGTGAGATGATATTTTGGTTGAAGTAAATGAAGAAAATCAGCCTTATGCAAATATGTAATTGCAAAAGGGAGATATACGTATATATTTTTTTCTGCTATAAAATCCTTTGCTTAAAAAGATTTATTTATTCGTAGTTCTCTTACAAACAAATCTGAGTTATTACATATTATGTTCCTTTAATTGATGCCCATCGACCCACGAATGGATTAGGAAATTGTGGTACATGTATACCATGGAATACTATGCAGCCTTAAAGAAAGATGGAGACTTTGCCTCTTTTGTGTTTACATAGATATGGAGATTTATTATAGAAATTGACTCATGGAATTCTGAACACCAGGAGTCCTAAGTGTCAAGTCATGAATAAATGTAGATAATATAGTGTCAAGTGAAAAAGTAAATTGCAAAAGAAGGCATTACATCAGCTTGTGTGAAGGCTAATTTTGTGTGTCGACTGGACCAAGAGCTGCCCAAGTCCTGAAAAAATTTTTCAAAAATGAAACTATTTCTGGGTGTATTCAAGAGTGTTTTTGGAAGAGATCATCTCTGGAATTGGCAAACTGGGTAGAACAGATGAACCAGAAATTAAAATGAAAAAAAAAATAACTCCGAAATATACAGAAAGTTTAAATCTATAGCATAAAATATCTGAAAATACTACTAGTTTTTTTAAACAATTGTTTCTAGTTATTGTGTTTACTGTTTATTCTAAGATCTTCAAATCCTAAAATTGAAATATATTTGCGAGTTTTGTATTATGTCATTTGTGTGATTCCCTTATCTGATGGCTCGACAGTGATAATAGTGTCAAAGTCAATGATTTTTTTTTTGAAATTGACTATCACTGTGAACAAACTTGCTTTTTGTCAATATTAATAAGAAACTTCAGATGATGTCTCAGGCCTGCAGTCTTAGCACTCTTGGAGGCGAAGGCAGAAGGATTGCTCAAGCTCAGGAGTTTAAGAACAGCCTGAGCAAGAGTGAGATCTATCTCTGTCAAAAAAAGAAAAAATCAGCTGGGCCTGATGGCGTGTAGTCATGTAGTCCCAGCTACTTGGGAGGTTGAGGGAGGAGAATCACTTGAGCCCAGGAGTATGAGGCTGCAGGGAGTTATGATGATGCCGCTGCACTCTTCCCAGGGTTACAGAGCAGACCCTATTCCCCCTCAAAAAGAAACCCTATTTTAGATGTTTACTCAGACAATGAAGAGCTTATTTGGTCCTTAATTAATCCACCAAGTATTACTTTAAATTCTGAAGGACTGGACCAGAGGATCTTAAGTACACTAACTTCAAAATAATTTTTAATATTGATAGGACAAACAAAATTTTCTTCTATACAATTATCTCTTTAAAATCTGCAGTATAGAGAATGCTAAGAATCAATGCATAACAAAAAATTTTAAAACAATAGTTTATGCAGGCTCAGCACTTGTAGTTCAGTGGTTAGGGCATCAGCCACATACACCGGAGCTGCCTGGTTGGAATCCAGCTCAGGCCTGCCAAACAACAATGACAACCACAATCAAAAAATAGTTGGTCGTTGTGATGGGCACCTGTAGTCCCAGCTACTTGGGAGGCTGAGGCAAGAGAATCACTTAAGCCCAAGAGTTTGGAGATTGCTGTGAGCTGTGATGCCATGGCACTCTACCAACATAGTGAGACCTGTGGAAGGAAGGAAGGAAGGAAGGAAGGAAGGAAGGAAGGAAGGAAGGAAGGAAGGAAGGAAGGAAGGAAGGAGGGAGGGAGGGAGGGAGGGAGGGAGGGAGGGAGGGAGGGACGGACGGACGGACGGACAATAGTTTATGCTATTAAATGAGTGATTGAAGAAATTGGCCTGGAAGAAAACTTTATAAGGAGAACCCCCAGGGCAATTGAAGCAATACCAAAAATACATTACTGGGATCTGATCAAACTAAAAGGCTTTTGCACTGCCAAGAACACAGTAAGTAAAGCAAGTAGACTACCCTCAGAATGGGAGAGGATATTTGCAGGTTACGTTTCCAACAAAGGTCGGAAACCAGATAACCAGAATCCACAGAGAACTCAAACTTATTAATAAGAAAAGAACAAGTAATCTCATTTCACTATGGGCAAGAGACCTGAACAGAAGCTTCTCCAGAGAAGAGAGGCACATGGTTTACAGACACATGAAAAAATGCTCATCATCTTTAATCATCAGAAAAATGCAAATCAAAACCACTTTCAGATACCATCTAACTCCAATAAGAGTAGCTCACATGACAATATCCCAAAACTACAGATGTTGGCATGGATGTGGAGAAAAGGGAACACTTCTCCACTGCTGGTGGGAATGCAAACTAATAAGTTCCTTTTGGAAAGAAGTTTGGAGAACACTCAGGGATCTAAAAATTGACCTGCCATTGGATCCTGCAATTCCTCTACTAGGGGTATATCCAAAAGGCCATGAATCACTTTGCAAAAAAGATATTTGCACCAGATTATTCATTGCAGCTCAATTTGTAATCAAGTCACGGAAAAAGCCCAAGTGCCCATTGACCCATGAATGGATTAATAAACTGTGGTATATGTATACCATGAAATACTATGCAGTCTTAAAAAAAGATGAAGACTTTACCTCTTTTATGTTTACGTGGAGGGACCTAGAACATATTCTCCTGAGTAAAGTATCTCAAGAATGGAGGAAAAAGTATCCAATGTTCTCAGTACTACTATGAAACCAACCTATATTTACTCACACTTTCTTACGAAAGATAGAACACAACTATAGGCCAGGATGAAGGAGAGAAATGGAGTGGGAAGGAAGGGGAGGGGGGAAGTTTGATAGAGGGAGGGTAAACAACAGGACCACACCTACAGAGCATGTTGCAAGGATACAAATCAAACCTGTCAAATGTAGAGCATAAATGTCTTAACACAATAATCAAGTAAATGAGGCAAAAGCTCTGTTGACTGATTTGATGTAAGCACGTCAGATTGTATAAAAAACAACACATTGTACACCCCATATGCATAAATGTATTCATGATCTATGTGTATATGACTTAATAAAAAATAAATAAATCAATAATAAACAAGTGATTGAAGTTATCAGAACATTATTCCTTCAACTTGAAGTTCTTAGGGTATGTGGGGGCTGCTGAATTGGGAACAGGAGTTGTGACTTTGCTTTTTTGAATTCCAGAGATTAGCAACCTATGAAGAAGTCATAATCTTCCAACTTGTCAATGTACTGTGTTTCATTAAAGATTTCTTTAAGGGAGAAAAAGAGGTAAGTTATAATACTTAATGTTCCTCCGAGGCACTAGAGAACCTTGATATTTCCACTCCATTGACCAGAACTGATTTTTATTTTTCTGAGCCAACTGAAAAACAAATTAAATTTCCCTCAAATCTCTGCCATTGAAAGAATTTTTGCATATTGTGTTAGCCAGAGAAACAGAACCAACAGAAGGTGTGTAAAATATTATAAAGAGATTTATTTTAAGGAATTACCTCACATAACTATGGAGGCTGGCAATCTGGAGACCCAGGAAATAACTAATGTTTCAATGAAGTCTAAGGGCAATCTGCTGGCAAAATCCCTCTTCAGAATAGGTCAGTCCTTTTTCTTAAGAGCCTCAACTGATTAGATGAGGCCCACCCACATAGGGAGAAAAATCCATTTTCTCAAAACCTATTGATTTAAATGTTAATCTCATCTAAGAAATACCTTTACAGCAACATCCAGACATGTTTGACCAAATATCTGGGTACTGTGGACTAGTGAATTTGACACATAAAATTGACCTTCACAGGTATTCTGAGTTGATTTCTTAAAATAGATGAAGCATCTCTAGAATGGAAGAAAAAGTATCCAATGTATACACCCCTAATATGAGACAAATTCTATATCGTTCAAGTGAAGGCTACAACCCATTTATTGCACAGGAAGACGGGGAAAGAGGAGATTACATCATTTTTAGAGATTACTTCTAACATCTAGATCCAATACAGTTTGCTGCCCTCCAAAATTCCATATTTTATTTTTATCCCTTATAATTCCTTATTACTCATAATATTGAATGAATAGATAAATTAATCAATCCTATAACTTCTCCCAAATCTCAGTGGCTTAATTCTGTCAAGATTTATTACTCTCTCATGGCATATTCCAATGTAATTTGGACAGAGAGTGCAGGTGAAATTTTGCTCCATCCATTCATTCAGGGACTTAGGAAGTGACTATGCCATTTTCAGGTCCAAAGCACCTTCCCTTGGATACTCTGCATTTGGTAGGGAAGGAAGAAAGCTTGTGGGAGATTTTGCAGGACAACCCTTTAATTCCATTGTCCTGAAGTTAGTACATGGACCAGCCTACTTGCATGGGAGGTTTGAGAATATAATTTAGCTGTGTATTTAGGAGGAGAAAGAAATGGTTTTTCTAAACAGATAGCATTATCTCTTTTTCACCGACCAACCAAACAGTAATAAACAAAGTCTTATGATTCTCTAAATTGTCATCAAGCACTCAACTCTTGCCGACAAAATTAACTACACATAATTTTATAGGGCAATAAGTCTTATATTAGAAAGACTTTGTTAACAGAGCTTGGAATCTAGGAAGACTTTCTAACACTTTTTCTTTTCTTTTCTTTTTTTTTTAAAGAAATGGAATTTCACCCTTCATGCAGGCTGAAGTGCATTATGGATCATAGCTCACTGTAACCTTGAATTCCTGGGCTCAATTGTTCCTCCTGCCTCAGCTGCACAAGTGGCTGGGTATACAGGCACTAGACATGGGGTCTCACTGCTCTACTAACTTTTGATAAGTTTTGGTTCCATAAGAATTCTCTGGATAACTTTTGTGAAGCATTTTTCCCACTTCATTTCCACTTAAAGCTAATACACTCATATGTGAAGAGATTATGTATCTCCAAATGAGCATTTCCCTTTCTTTTATCATCTTGTGTCATTATCCCAACATTCTTTTATTATAGTTGTTATGGAGAGCACACTTTCAGATTTAGCACAGAGATTAACTATGAAATAAGTAAATAGTGAATTGTTTTGTTGGAATGAAGTATAAAAGTCAATGCTTTTAAGAGTTTTTTTTCATTGTTAACTGCTATGTCTAAGTGGCTACAATACTCAAAAAGAGGTGGATTGACACTCTTACATTTGCGAAGAATTGCTGTGATGTAAAACTGTATACACAGTGCACGCTTTGCTATGATCTCCAAAATACACTTTTTCTGAAGTTCCATTTCACCGATGAGAGAGTTCCCTGTATTTAAACCCATTCAGCACATGGAATTTTGGGGTCTTTATGAACAAAAGACTATTATTGTTTTCATGATGATGTTTACTCATCATGGTTAAGGAAATAGACCTAAATTTGTCACATATTTCACACTTTACCTAACAAATTGGAAATGATAACAAATAGTACTCAACACAAAATGTGTTAGAAATACAAATAATCTGTTGGGAACTGGCTGTGTACATGAATCATTTCTGTCCTATGGAGAGTATTTTCACTTACATGGACCCTATTCTGTAAGAAATCACCATTTAAATTATTTTCTCTTAATATTCATACATGAAATGGGCAGTTTACTTCAATATTTTTATTAGAGATCAAGGTATGTTTTTATTATTCATATTTAGTAAAGCGATGTTTTTGATACATATTTAGGTGCATCCTTCCATGACCATTTTAGTTATTAAGCAAAGCTGAAGATGCTGACATTCCTCAGATGATTATATTCTTGTGTACATATTTCTTTTTTAAGTAGTTAAAACACCAATTAACAATTTTTATGTAAAATAGTTGTTGTTTTCCAACTGCCTTGTTAGTGCATTTTATAATTTTTCATATATTAACCTGTTTGAAATTAAAGGAGGTTAGAGAGTTCAAAATAATATCATAATTTTAGTTTCTAAGCTAGCCTAACCAACTTTAGCCTTTACTAAATAAATAAATGCTGGAAGATTAATGTCCATAAACACTTTGTTCTCTAATTATAACTACATGTTATTTAATTACACAATTCTATCAGAAAATATTTGCAAATATACATTTTAAAAAGTAGAAAATGGAATTATGCTATTTTATTAAGTTGAAATATATTATCAAATATGTAGCCATATAAGAACTATGATGACATATTTTTGGTACTATGCATTATAAGCTCAGTCATCTTGCATTGCTTATCCTTGTATATAGCTTTTCATTGACTGTATTGCTTGTATTGTATCATTAACTTTTTAATATTTAAGAATAGTAATTGATAAATGAAGATGTGGAAGAATTTACTGAGAAAACAATTCAAGTTTTTTTAACCTTTACAGACATCCTAAATTTTTCATTTTCATCTAGCCTTATGAATGTGCATCTATTATTAGGATTTTTAAATTTTCTTTCTACTTGGACATACAATTTGTTGAATGTATAAATTTTCTTTCTAGTTGGACATACACTTTATTGAATGAATTTAGTAATTATTACCTTTATAATAGTTTAAGTATTAAAAGGGCTTCAGTACTCTAGACTTTATAATTTTATATTTCTTTTGTTTGATATCTTAAATCAGTATTTACAAACTTTATATTTTTATCATTAAATTTTTATATTATAGAACATAGACATGTGAGCTTAAGGCTTTATACATATTTGGAAAAATTATTGTCAAGTATATAGTAGTTAAGAAAAAAAGTTATTTAGCATTAGAAATTGTGTGTAATGTAAATGCTAATTAAAATTCATTGGCAATCATTTAAGATTTTATGTAAGTTGACTTCAAAACTTTTTTTTCCAAAACAGTTGTTATAGTTTCTCATGTTTCCTGCATGGTATATTTTGAATTTAGCGTCTGACATGTTTTCTCAACTACTGGTTTATAATGAAAACATGTAGGTACTCAAGGGAATGTGTGAAAAGCAAAAATCCCATGATCCTCCAAAGGTAAATGATAGCACTGAGATAGTCACATCTGGATCAGAAATGTTTCATCTGTTTATCTAACTAAACAAATACAAATAAAGATAATTAGGATGCTAACAATGCATGGTTTAACAAACAACTTATGGCTTTGATTCGGTTGTACTCCAATTTTTTATAATTGTTTCTTCCTACAAATTATAAAAATGGATTGACCTTCAGTAACACATGCCTTTGAGTAATTACAGAAAATGTATTATTTTGGACTTTGAAGTTTGAAGATAAAATTAATCCTTGATTTTCAAACAATCATGTATATTATATATTTAAATATGTTTTTAGATGTACTCACATTAACGTACATATATAATCACATATAGTATAGTATTCACTTGAATTTACCTCATCATATTTTTATTCTTAGTAGAATTGAGCTAACATATTTTCAGAATTGCTAGCCTATAGCTGTGAAAAATTAGTCACACACACAAAAGTAAAATAAATCCCTTGTTTATATTTAAAATAAGTTTCTAACATCATAGTCAACTGTTAATTGACTTTTAAATTTAGCTTTTTACACAGATTAGTAGATTGAAGAAGACATTTAAATGTAAACTAATATTTTGCAAATCATATTAGCTTTAACCCTTAAAAGAAAACTATTTTTTTTATATACAGAAGACAGGAACTTAAAATAATTTGTTTACATCCTGACCATGTAGTTTGATTTAAAATTAGTGTAATCATACTTTCTTGCTGAGGTGAAAACATTTTCCTTACATTCTAGTCATAAGGCTTGCTATTACATTAATAAAATAATATTCTCTTGTTCAGTTAGGAATAAAGTAGTTTGCTTAATTAAACAGGCTATTTGTTTATAATGTACCGTTTCAGAAATACTAGTTTAAAAGATAAGGGTTTATAGCAAACATTTTAATCTGACAAGTAAGTTATATTCCTTCCGCCATAAAAAGTTAGGCAGAAAACTGTAGCAGTGATGAAAAGACATATTTGTATTACTCAGAGTTATTACCTGTGTCTGTTTGAAAAATACGACCATTTCCATTTTCAAGGTAAAGGCAAGTTTTTTTTACAACCACTAAAATAAGGATATCAGTCTTGGCTTTTGGTATTTTTAATGTGATGTTAAGATTGTCATTCCTTTTATTAGTCAACTAAGAGGATGAAAAAAGAGCAGAATGGTTATTGATTTGAAAATCTGAATACTTTGAAATCTGTAAGTTTTTATACACATACGAAAAGTTGTCAATCATTGTAAATGTTGGCCATCAGAACACTACATATAAAATGTGTCCCATGTGTCAAAGTAGAATTAGAAAGACTGTGTACATTTTTGATAGTTTTTATTTTAATAAATGGACTTTGCTGTAATATTCTTTACATAGAGTTTTTGTTGTTATAACAATTACCATTGCTTTTTCATCAGTAAAAGGAATTCGCTTCAGCTAATCATAAGAAGTGAAAAAAAACAGAATTATATATGTAAAGTAAAAATATTATAATTTTTCATTTGCATGGAAGTGTGTATGACCTTCTAAATTTAATAGAACTAGAAGACAGATTCAATGATCCATTTTTTTTTTCAATGATCCATTTTTAATATAACTGAAGTTTTATACTTTTGTTGGAGAAAGATCTTCTGATGTTGATTTTTTTCTATTGAAATTAAAACATTATATAGGAGTACTTAACGATTACTAAGAGCCATTCGTGAATTTGCAGTTTATCAGAACAGGAAAAATTCATGTTATTAAGTCACAAAACAAACATCAGACTTTCTCTTGTTTATTCAAAGTTCAGCTAACATGAGATTGTTAAATATGTTTTCAAAATTGCTGAAATAGTGCCTCAAGGTAAGCATAGACACCAATTTTCTCAGTCTCTGATTGATTCTCTGAATATCCTTCTGTTAGGTTTTAAAAATTATTATGATATAAGTGTTGACATTAGTTAATATTTATTGAGTGATTATTATGTGCCAGACACTGTACATATATTTACTATTTAGAAAAACTTGGCTACCTTTCCAAACCTACACATACACACATGTGCAACCCTTTGTTCTATTCATTAGATATGCATTTTGAATAGGTTAAAATTACATAGGAAAGAGAAATTAGGGATCAGTCGTTTTTATAAAAATGAACTAAGCAGGGATGTTAAAAGCATGGCAAAACCCATCTGGTATTGTTTTATTTTGTCCATTATATTTTTTCTCCCCTCAGTGAACCACAAAGAAAGAAGATGGGTATGATTTTTACAGGGGTGAAATAGGTTGTCTGTCAGTTGGGTTTAGGCGACAGTCTGTCTGCAAGCCGTAAGACGATCTGCAGAGCCCCAGAGGAAAGCAGGCAGGATTCCTGGCTTGCAAGAATAGATATTGATCTACCTTAGCCACCTAAACAATGCCTCACCTGTTTGCCTTGTCCATACCTTATTTTACGCAGTCTAATGCTTGTTTTGTTTGACTTTTCTTTTATTTCTCTGGATCTGAGCTTTGATACACTTTGGGGAGTACATAAACACAGTGTTGTACTTGAACATCATCATACTTCTGAGTCTTCTGGTGGTTTAAGACCACCCCTCCCTCTTGAATAGCTCTGTTATTGAAAATTATGAACCGGAGCTAAATTACTAGGTCACATACAGAAGTGGTTGATCCAGCAGCCTAGTGTCCAGTAACACTGAATGTGAGATGCTGCTAATTACTGCCCTCTAAGCCTTGTGTAAAATTTCTTAAATTTCAACTAAGAAAAGGCTTTATTATTATTAATTATTTTGTTCCCCGGCAGATAGTTGAAAGATAAGTTACTACGGCATTTAGAATTCTATCCACTTATTTTGGAGCACAAATATGTTACTATGTACTGCCTCAAGCACTAATGAAATACAAAACTACATTCAGCTTCCCAGTAAACTATAATATAAATATTTTACCAGCACTTATTATTAGTTTGCCATTTCCTGCTGACAGCTATTCCAACTTTGCCAGCAGGCACTGGGTCTCACAATTCTATTATGTTTTGAACAAATAGCGACAAACAAAAATTCTCACAAAATAAATGAACAAGATTTCCTGGGGAAAAAAAAAAAACTATTCCAATGTTCAATGAATATTTCTTTTAAACTCTGACACATAATATTATTTAATTTGCATATTGCACATTTCACTGTTACTGGAAAACAATTAAGTTAATGAGGAACTAAATAATGTGCACTCAGAGATAATTTAACATTACTGGTTGGTTGGTTTTAAGTTTTTTTTTTAACTTTATGCTATTCTGGAGAAGCCCACATCATAGTACTTCTTTTGATAATGGAGGATTCTGCTTTTCAAAGGATAACAGTTTAAAGACAAGCAGAGAACTAAACAACTTCACTAAAACCAAAAAATAAAAAGGCTCCCATAAAACTGAGTTATTTTTTCTGTGTTGTCAAGAAATACCATAAAACTTAGCAAATGATGAGATCCAAAGATGATGAAAATGTGTCTTTGTTTTAAACTGGTGTGATTTCTTAAAGACCCTGTGTCACTGGTATCACTCGCCGCAGACAACATCTACTTCTTTACCCCGCTCTTGCTTCGGTTCGCTCTGCTGGGTAAAGTACAGATTGTGCTAAATCAAACCCTCAGCCTACTCTACTTTGCCTACTTGTAATGCAGTTAGAGAAGAAAATACAAAACAATGTTGACCTTGCCTTAAATTTAAGATCACTCATCTAAAGTGGCTTCTTTATGCTGCCTAGCAATCACACTATATATTTTTTTAGTTCGTCTGTAAGACTTAGATGATTGTTTTACATTTTCTCTCTTCAAATCTCTCACTCTTCTTTTCCCATCCTTATCCAAAGATGTTGACCCTGAGATAGCCGAAGCAAACAGAAGAGACTTCCCTGAGCTCCTACCCCGACATATTGACTTAAGTGGATTTGTGCTGATTTTCTTGAACTTTCATTACCATGTTGAAAAGCCCAGCCCTCTACAGGTGTACGGATTGTCTGTCTCTCCCACCTACTTTAAGATGAGGCTCTAGCACAGGGGTCTTCAAACTACGGCCCTCTGAGGACATTTATCTGGCTTGCCCGGTGTTTTTGCTGCCGCTGCCTGTCCTGCTTAGCAGCCGACTAGTCCTGGCCCACAGTGCACATGAGTGGAATGTGTGCTGCACTCTCCAACTCCCCTCTTTCTCTCTGTCTCTCAACTCCTCCTCTCAGTCTCGGGTGTGATTGGACAAGTCACGAGCGTGCCTGTGTGAGCCTGCTGCTGCCTGAGGACCAAGGTAAGAACAAATTGGGATTTATTTATTTATTTTTTTTTTAAGTTAGGAGGTCTATTTTTTTTTAATTTTTTAGTTTGTGGGACCTTTATTTTGTGGTTAAGGGGGACCTTTTTTCCATGAAGTTAGGAGGTCTTTGTGCAGTGTGCATAGGAATTTGTCCATAGTTTTTTTTTTTTTTTTTAAATCTATGGTCCAGCCCTCCAATGGTCTAAGGGACAGTGAACTGGCCCCCTGTTTAAAAAGTTTGAGGACCCCTGTTAGAGCTTAGCAATGTTTAGCTAATCACTAATCAATGTTATTACTCTAAACCAGTGTTTTTCAACCTTTTTTTAATCTCATGGCACACTTGAACCTATACTTAAACTTCCGAGGCACACTTAAATTACATTGATCAAATACCAAAAGAGTACCAAAAAGAATATATTTACTGTACATTGAACTTCTTTTAAAACTAATTTAGTTAATGATCTTTAAAAAATTTCCTGGCATAACCAAGATCCTCTCACGGCACACTGGTTGAAAACCACTGCTCTAAACAAACAACTTTGTATTAAATCCATTTCTTTCCTCCACCCCTTTTGGCCTTTAAAAATCTGCTCCTAAGACCTCAGTTTTAATTGACAATAGTTGGGTCTGAGTCAACCTGGCAGTTGTCCTCACTTTGTCCCAAGTAAACCCTTTAAATTAGACTTTGTGCCTCAGCCTCTTCCTTTTTGGTCAGTAGGGGATTGAGATTTCTAGGGGTGGTGGTGGAGACAATTATGGGAAGGTGAAGGGAGAAACTTTATGGTGAATAAAGGTATGCAGATAAAAGTCTTTCAGGCGATTAAAGTCTTAGAGTAGCTTTTTTCCTGATGTAGATACGTCACTAATGAAAATTTCCTTTATAAATGTAAATTTCCTTTATAAAGAGGAAATCTGTACTTTACTTTAGGAAACTGGGGGGGAAGCAAAGAGCTTTTCTTGCATTGGATGGTTCTCAATTTCTTTTAGTACCAAATAGCACACTAAAATGGCATATTTTGAGGTGACATTTTGAACCCCGTCATTAACTTTTAAAGGCTGTTTTATCTCAGGTAAATGATTTTTACCCTGGTAGGCTTGTTTTCTCAGTCAGCAAAATGAGACTATCACTTTTCTTAGGAACCACTTTATTCAAGTTGTTGTAAGGATTGTGAAATAATTTATTCATTGTGCACTATGGGGCAACCACATGCTCAATGCTTTGTATACATCATCTAATTTTCACAACAATCCTCTGAGGTAGGTTGTAATTTCAGTTTTACAGATCAATAGACAGACATTGAGAGGTTAAGTAACTTGCCCAAATTTAAAGCTAGTAAACGGTGGAGCCAGAATTCAAATTCAAGGTGACACACGTCACAGCCTGCTCTCTTGTCAGAGGGCTACAAAATTATAGACATTAAGCAAAATATTAAGTAGAATGCACGGTGCATAATAGGTATGATATGTAACAGCTACTATTTTTTTTTTTTTGCGACAGAGTCTCAAACTGTTGCCCTGGGTAGAGTGTCATGGTGTCATAGCTCATAGCAACCTCCGACTCTGGGCTATGGCGATTCTCTTGCCTCAGACTTCCAAGTAGCTGGGACTACAAGTGCCGGCCACAAAACTCGGCCATTTTTTGGTTGTGGCTGTCATTGTTGTTTGTTAGGCCCAGGCTGGATTTGAACCTGCCAGCTCTGGTGTATGTGCCTGGCGCCTTAGCCACTTGAGCTATAGGCACCCAGCCCATTGTTTGCATTTGTAAGGTTAAATCCACGTTTTAGTTGTTTCCTTTCACCCATGAAGCTTTCTATCCTCCATGCACTGTTTCTTTTGGGTGGGAACTTGTTGAATTCTCTACTCCCTTCTTGAATTTGAGTTTTTCTCTCAAGTGAGCATGTAGTTGTTTAATCTAGCTTCCATTTAGTATTGAGCACAGGGACGCTTATTTTTCCATTCCTGTGGTACTTTAGGAAAGTGTTTTCCAAATCCATCCAGGATCTCACAAAAAAAGGAAAAAAATACAAAATGTCCTTTTTGTTAAAGGCTGAGTATTATGGTATGCATATCCCACAGTTTATTAATCCATTCATGTGTGGAAGGGTATTTGGGTTGTTTCCATGTCTTGGCGATTTTGTAAACTGGGCTGCTAAACATAATGAAATGTTCTTCTGGTTCTTTGGGGTGGATACCTAGTAATGGGATAGAGGATCAAATGGAAGGTCTACGTATAGCAGCTATTATTATTTTAACTTAATTTTGAGTTAATTTTTTTGAGAAAATTGACAGGTGCAAAAGCAGTTAAGAAGGTGTTTTCTTTTTTTTACTGTATTTGTGCTTTCCATTTTTCTTCAAAAGTCTTATGTTTGCAATCAAGCCAACAAACGCTGGGAAAAAGTATCAATCATAATCCTACAAGAGAAGAGACGTTTGGGTGAAGGTGGATGAAGAAAATCAGGTTTTAAGAGTCTTCCTGAAACTCTGGTTCCCTATAGCAGAAAAGTACGTAACACCTGCAACCACTTCATGAAATATATAAATCACCGGGCCAACAGAGGCCGGAGGCTGAAGGCCGCGCCGCCACGTCCTGGCTACGCCTGGTGTTCAGTAAACCAGGTAAGGCCCTTTCTTGCTCTTCTGAGGCCACGTCTGAAAATCATTCAGCAAGTCCGGCGTCCCTGGATTCTGGTGACTCCGTCCGTCGGTGGCAGAGGGTGGGGCTTCTGCTGGGCATTGTGGGGTCACCGTTCCCGTTTCCCTAGCAGCCTAAGCCTGTGAGGGCGGCCTTCAGGCACATCCCCCGGGGAGGCCGCAAAGGAGGTCGGCAGGGCCTTTCTGAATCCTGGAGGCCGCCGCGGGCTTCCCGAGCCCGGCAGTTCCTGAGACTTGGGCCCCGGCCCTTCGCCCGGCGCGGCCCGAGAGGAGGCCCGGGCCCGGCATGGCGGGGTCGCAGCCCGGCGGCCCTCGGCGCGGCGGCGCGCAGCACGAGGCGCTGGAGGACGCGGCGCGCACGCAGCGGGGCGGCGCGCAGCGCGGGGACGCGGACGCCGCCTGGCGGCGCGCGGGCGCCCCCGACGGAGGCTCCTGCTCCGGCTGCTGGTGCTGGCGGCGGCTCTTCCGGCGGGGCGCGGCGCGCGGCTCGCGCAGGAAGAAGGCCAAGTTCGCGCGGCCGTGCAAGGCTGCGCAGGAGCGGGGCCTGTGGGGCCGCTCGGGCCTGCGGCGGCTGCTCCAGAGGCTGGCGACGTGGCGGCGGCGCTACCTGCGGCGCGGGGAGCGGCCGGAGAGGCTGGAGGAGATCCCGCTGCTCGTGCTGGACCGCGCGCGGGCCGGGGACTAGGCCGCCTCGGCCGCCGCGCGGAGCCGGACCTCCACGCCCCCTGCGCGCTGCGCTTGGGTTCTGTTTTGTAAACAAAGGCAAAAATTGAAAATAAACCCAGCACCGCATGAGTGAAAGAACGCCGATGTGGGGGACGCGCAGGGAGCGGGGTGGCGCGCCCCTGGCCGGGGGAGGGGCAGCCGGCTGCGCCCCGGCCGCGTCGTCTCCCCCCCGAGGTCCCCGGGGAAGACGGTGGGCGCCGCGGGGGTCTTCGGGCTGTGCGAGACGTCTAAAAATTTCAAAGCAGGATGCTGAACTCCTCGTCCCACGTCGAAGTGAACGGGCTTTTTATTTTTTATTTTTCATTTTTTACAGTTTTTGGCCGGGGCTGGATTTGAACCCACCACCTCAGGCATAGAGGCCAGTGCCCTACTCCTTTGAGCCACAGGCGCCGCCCCTGAACGGGGTATTTGTATCTTTTGTTTTCTGGCGTTTCTGAATCTCGTGGTTTAGGGACCCACCGGTGAGGAGTTTGAAAACTAGTATGAGTTAAAACAAAGGGAAAGGACTCTAAGGGACTCCTGGGTGCGTCCCTAACTTCTCTTTCCTCATCCATTAAACCCAGCAGGCAAGTAACACGTAGGCTCTACAGACTCCTGAGGATGAAAGTAAAGAAAAATAGAAGTGAAAGTGTCCTAAGTACTCTGAAAGGTATGCACCTGAGAGGTAGTTATTAAACTGAGTCTCTCCTCAGGCGATTCGCAGGCCAGCATCCACACCTGCGGCCTCCCCTTGGGACGCTGAACGGTGGGCCGAGCTCTAGAAGGTCTGAGCTTGGCGCTGTCGCTGCTGAAGTGGCCTTGGGTTCCTGATGCCTTCCAGTCAGTTACCGGGGAAAGAAGTCATGCAAGGGTCAGTGCATGGTGGGCGAGTGATGACTGATCCCGGGGCAAGAACCTAGGAAGTTAAGAAAAGCAGAGGAAACAAGGCAGAGGTTAGAAAGCTGGGGACAGAATTCTCTAACTCTGTGACCTAGGGTTGGTTAGGTGTATTTTGTGTTTTCCCCAACTGCTTTATTCTTGCTATTGCCCAGGTAGATTAAATTATTCTGTAGGTCTGATAGAGGAAAGCAGTTTTGCCAGAAAAGCCGTCAAATCTCATAGCTAGCCGTATCTTCATAAACCAAACGTGCCTATAGATAATTGGGCCAGGGATCTTGTGATGCCTGGATTAAAAGCTGTAGCCCCAGTTGAAGCCTCTCTGACTGGAGAGGTTGGATTAAAAGGACAAAAGGAAAGACACCACTAGAATACCAAATTGCGGAATATTTAAATACTAGAATAGAGGTGTGCTCAATACAGAAAAAGAGGCCAACTTAATATTTAATGTTTCTTGGGTTGGTTTCTTTCAGAAAGGCAAGAGCCCAACTAAAGCTTACTAAGTCACAGGCGCCACCTAGGACTGCATAGTTTTCATCAGAATAAACTTTTCAGTGTGGCAGGCACTAAAATGAACAGTTTAATTCGAACTAATGAAACTGGCCTTGTGGGTGGCATTGTGTTTAATCTCTGAGGGAGAACCCAGAGAAGAGGAGGAGAAGGATGTCGGCACCAATTCCATACCCAGGATACTGTGAGAGCAGTTTCTAGAACTGCTTCTGCCCTGACAGGTGGCTTAATCTTTCCATCTTAACAGTAGATCTTTTTTTTGTTTCCTAACTATAACAATGACAACATTACTCCCATGTTCTGTAGTTTTCAGGTGATCAGTATATAGTCTTGTAAACTTGGCATGGAGTCTTACTGCATTTTAAAAGGACTATGAGGCTCAGAGAAATTGTGCTAACTTCTAACAGCAAAACAGGGATTTGAAGGTATTTCTTATTTCAAGTCCAGTGCAGTTTGTAGATCAGAAATGCTGTAATGCTGAAGAGCCTTTATAAATAGAAAATTGTACTTTCTGGTACATAGTAGGAGTGCTTATTGAGTGAATGAACAAACAAAAGACCTTCAGGGAAAATGCTAAACCTTCTTTCCTGTGGAAAATCTCTTTCCAAAGGGAGAATGTTACCAACTTCAGAGCTTTTCCACAAATAACAACAGAAATTTAAGGCAGCTTTTTTTTTTTTTTTTTTTTTTTTTGAGACAGAGCCTCAAGCTGTCACCCTGGATAAAGTGCTGTAGCATCACAGCAACCTCCAATTCCTAGGCTCAAGCGAGTCTCCTGCCTCTGCCTCCCAAGTAGCTAGGAGTACAGGCACCTGCCACAACACCCGGCCATTTTTGGTTGCAGCTGTCGTTGTTTGGCGGGTCTGGGCTGGATTCGAACCCGGCAGCTCAGGTGTACATGGCTGGCACCTTAGCTTTGTTGAGCCACAGGCGCTGAGCCTGAAGGCAGCTTTGGGGGGGGCGGGGGGGGGGGGGGGGGGGGGGGGGGGGGGGGGGGGGGGGGGGGGGGGGGGGGGGGGGGGGGGGGGGGGGGGGGGGGGGGGGGGGGGGGGGGGGGGGGGGGGGGGGGGGGGGGGGGGGGGGGGGGGGGGGGGG
>CAUYON010206957.1:0-12392 GCA_963573935.1 Arctocebus calabarensis | reverse complement strand
GCATGGGATGGTCTGCGATGTTAGGACTGCTATCAGGAAAAGAGGGAAAAAACTTGCCATATACCTAAGAGATAAATGACAGGGATATATTTGTGCCTGAATTTTTTTTTCTTTTTCTTTCTTTCTTTTTTTTTTTTTTTTAGAGACAGAGTCTCACTTTATTACCCATGGTAGAGTATTGTGGCATCATACCTTACAGCAACCTCCACCTCCTTGGCTTAGGCGCTTCTCTTCCCTCAACCTCCTTCCCAAATAGCTGGGACTGCAGGCGCCTGCCACAATGCCTGGCTATTTTTTTGTTGCATTTTGGCTGGGGTCAGGTTCGAACCTGCCACCCTTGGTATATGGGGCCTGCGCCCTACCCACTGAGCCTCAGGTGCTGTCTTGTGTCTGAAATTGAATGAACAAGGTTTCTATTATGAGCTTTGTGCCTAGTAAAACCAACTAACTTAAAAACATATAACTTTATTCACCAGGGCACCAAGCATTGTTTCCTAATTTTAAATAGGTCATTGCCAGTAATTTTCTCAACTTATAAATAAAGATACAGAGTTTGTTCACTTTATAAGCTTCGGACAAAAATATTTCCATTTGACAGTTACAAGAACAAAAGATAGCAACAAAGGGCAGATTTCACAAGATATAATTTAAAAATTGTTCCTTTAAATTTTTTAGTTTAAACAGCTGTATGTACATCTCAGAAAACATGGGTTCCAGGCCTAACCAGCCCTTACAAGTATAGCTCCACACACTCAGCAGGTAATTTTCTCTGACCCTTGGGGTTCCCATCTGGAAAGTGGAGATCTAGAGTAGATGTTCTCAATG
Source organism: Arctocebus calabarensis (assembly GCA_963573935.1). Taxonomy (NCBI): domain Eukaryota; kingdom Metazoa; phylum Chordata; class Mammalia; order Primates; family Lorisidae; genus Arctocebus; species Arctocebus calabarensis. The sequence continues at coordinate 11,567 of CAUYON010206957.1, read as the reverse complement.
ACTGAGTGTAGTTGCTCAGTTCTGTAATCCTAGCACTTTAGGAGACTGAGGCAGGTGGATCTCCTGAGCTCAGGAGTTCAAGACCAGCCTGAGCAAGACCCCAGCTCAAGACCCCAGCTCTACTAAAAATGGAAAAAGTTAGCTGGGCATTGTGGCAGGCATCTGTAGTCCCAGGTACTTGGGAGGCTGAGGCAAGAGAATCGCTCGAGCCCCAGAGTTTGAGGTTGCTGTGAGCTGTGATACCACAGCACTCTTCCAGGGTGACAGAGTGAGAATTAGAACAAATGCTCTCTAAACTGTTTTGCAGCTATTAAATTCTATTCTATTTCAGGGTCTGTATTATGGGCATAGAATTTCAGGAAAAATTCCTATTAACATTTCTATATTAGTCACAAAAGTATTCATGTTTCTTTCTTCACATAAAGCCTTTCCTGTATACTACAAATAAATAAGTGGATTTTTATTTAAACATTTATAGGATGACTCCTATAGGTCTGACACTGGGTTCGTCACTGCTGGGAGTACTTAAACCATGCAGCAATGAGGACCCTAAAATTATCTCCATTTTAATTGAAACCATTTTGGCAGGATGGTTTTAGCTGGTTAGATTGTAGCCCATTTTCTGGCATTAGAAAAAAAAACTTATACTCTGAAAGTGTTTCGTGTCACAAGGTTATAATTATTTAAAAACAAAAATAAATATTTATAAAAATAGCACATTATCCTCATGAATAGCATAAAATAAGACAGTGATTTAAAAAGCATTTTGTTGCTTTGTGTATCATTGGCACTTTAATATCAAAGTAATATATACACACGAAGTAATACATACGTGTGTAAGTATATTTATATGTGTATACGTATCTGTTTATACATATGAGAGAACTTGGAGAAGTTTAGTATGTGAAGACAATAAGAAAAGTGGAGCACAGACTGATGTAAAAAATTACCTTCTAAAAAAAACAACAAAAATTACCTTCTGAGGTGGCAACTATGGCTCAAAGGAATAAGGCGCCAGCCCCATATGCTGGAGGTTGTGGGTTCAAACCCAGCCCCGGCCAAAAACCGCACACGCAAGAAAAAAAAATTATCTTCTGATTTTCTTCTAAGTTTTTCAAAATCTAATCACTAAGTAACAGTTTTATAAATTTGATACCTTTAAAGTATCTTTGCAAACTTGAATTTCAAAATGCATTTTTTTTTGTTTTTTGAGATAATCTTATTCCGCCACCCTGAATAGAGTGCTATGGTGTCATAACTCATAGACCCTCAAATTCTTGGGCTCAAGTCATCCTCTTGCCTCAGCCTCCCAACTTGCTGGGACTATAAGCTGCCCACCACAATGCCCGGTTGGTTTTTCTGTTTTTGGTAGAGATGGGGTCTTGCTCTTACTCAGGCGGGTCTCAAATTCCTGAGCTCAAGCAATCCAGCCACCTCACCTTCCTAAAGTGCTACATTATAGATCTGAGCCATCATGCCTTGCCTCAAAATTGCACTTCTGATCTAAGTTTGATTTTTCATTTTCTCATACTTACTGAGCTAACTATAAGGGTAAGGTCTGCCTTTGCCTTTTAAAAAATACGTGAGAAATTCTTACTCTGAACTTTATCCCCTGTTCTGATACATAAGGGACATGTGACTATTTAAATTATTAAATAACTGCCAGTATTAAGAAATAGCATGCAGATGGTCTAACATGGTTTCTGTCTTATATCTAGAACCTGTCACCATGGACAAAGTTCATTACTGTGAAAGATTCATTGAACTTATGATTGATCTAGAGGTAAGAAGTCTATAGTGATTCTCCTGTATATGATCATTAAGGGTCTAAGATTAAGCTTATGACTATGTATGAAATATTTCTTTACCAAACTGGCCTCAGTTTGTGCTTGTTTAAGGGCGTCAACACAGAAGGAAATCACAAATAATTTGCCTATGAAGTTTTCAAACGACCCATTTAGAATGGGCTTCTATTTTTAGGAAAAAACCCTTAATGTAGTTACTAAGCTTGAGTCCAGCAATGGCAGTTAATTTTCTGTCATACTTTATTTTAATACCCCTTTATCTGGAGTTTTTTTTTTTTTTGACAGAGCCTCAAGCTGTCACCTGGATAGAGTGCTGTGGCATCACAGCCCACAGCAACCTCCAATTCCTGGGCTCAAGCGAGTCTCTTACCTCTGCCTCCCAAGTAGCTGGGACTACAGGCACCCGCCACAAGGCCCGGCCATTTTTTGGTTGCAGCCGTCATTGTTGTTTGGTGGGCCCGGGCTGGTTTCGAACCCTCCAGCTCAGTTGTACGTGGCTGGCGCCTTAGCACATTGAGCCACAGGTGTCGAGCCATATGTGGAGGTTTTACAAATGGCTGAAGTCGTGATTATATATATGATCAATTCTTTAGATCATCTCACTGTTCTGTGTTTAATGTTGTTGAAGACAAATGTAATTGCTATTTTTAATTCTTTTAATTAAGATTGTTTAAAAACAGATTTCATACTTTTAGGTATAAATTTCATGTCAAGTTCAGTTAATATAATTCAGATTGAATCCGTTTCCTTTCCTTTTTTTTTTTTTAAGCTGTCACCCTGGGTAGAGTGCTGTGGCATCACAGCTCACAGCAACCTCCAATTCCTTGACTTAAACGAGTCTCTTGCCTAAGCCTCCCAAGTAGCTGGGACTACAGGTGCCTGCCACAACTCCCGCCAGCTCTGGTGTATGTGGCTGGTGCCTTAGCTGCTTGAACTACAGGTGCTGAACCTCCTTTCCTTTCTTTAATGTGGGAAATAGAAAGAAAATTCATTTGTTCCTTATCTGGAGAAGTAATGTGGTTTCTTGAAATGAGCATTAGAGTATTGGAATAGTGATCACAATACTACTTGATGTCATTCAAAAATCAGTAGATTTCACTTACAGTTGTAGAGAATACCTGCAAACTTACTATCATGTTTACTTTTCCTAGGCCCTACTACCCACAAGGCGTTGGTTTAATACCATCCTGGATGATTCCCACCTTTTGGTTCACTGTTACCTTTCCAATCTTGTTCATAGGGAAGGGGATGGCCATCTTTTTTCGCAGGTAAGCATTAGTGTATCAGAATGTAAGTTATTGGTTTATATATATAAATATATAGAATCTCATTTTGTTACCCTGGGTAGAGTGCTGTGGTGTCATCATAGCTCATAGCAACCTCAAACTCCTGGGCCTATGTGTTCCTCCTGCCTCAGCCTCCCAAGTAACTGGGACGACAGGCATACCATAGCACTTGACTAATTTTTTCGATTTTTAGCAGAGAATGGGATCTCTCTCTTGTTCAGGTTTGTTGCAAACTCATGAGCTCTAACAATCCGCTTGCTTCGGCCTCCCACAGTGCTTGGATTACAGATGCGAGCCACCACTCTCGGCCTAAAACTATTTTTGTAATGTTTACATTCCAAGTTTTTAGCACTTCTGAGACAGTATATAGTAATAAATAGTGTTATGTTTTCTTGATCTTATGTTCATACAGTTTATTAATTTACATGTATCTTTTCAGCTTTTGGACATGCTCAAGTTCTATACTGGTTTTGAAATTAATGACCAGACTGGAAATGCTCTGACGGAAAATGAGATGACTACAATTCATTATGATAGAATTACTTCTCTGCAGGTAATTGAAGTGCATCATAGCCTTTACCTATGCTCCATAAAATTGGGTCATAGTAAAATTTAGGTTTTATATAGACACCAGTAGAAAAGGTATTAACTTTCAAAATGTTTTCATTTTTAGCTTTTTTTGTTGTTTCTAGTTTTCATGAATTTATAGTTTATCTAACTGCTGTGAATCAATATACTGATATTTGATATTCAGAATTAGTTAGTGGACCAGTTTGACATATACATTGGCTCTGCTGTTATTGTTTTATGAAAGTATATTTCAACATGTATGTATAAGAATTTTGCACATTTTTAAGGTAAACACATGTAATGAGCCTGAAGTTTGCCAGTATAGTTCAGAAGTTCAGATATGTCGAAAAGTACCTTTGTCTTCTATGACTGTTCTCTTGCTTTTAAACCCTACTCTCTGATGGCAGAGGAAGCTTTTATTTATCAATTTAATGTAATTCAGTTTTGTTTGTTTTAAAGAGTTTTGGGAGGTGGTAAAGATTAAACAAATGTTAAGTTTGAAATATTTTTTGTTATCAATTCTACTGTGTCTCAAGGAGTCTCTGATCTCCTTATTCTTTCTCAAAGTAGCTTCTGGATAAGTGAAGATGCTACGGTAGGGTTATTGTTTTGGAAGAGGAATAAGCTCAGATATCTGCCTCTGCCTTTGACGTTCCCATAGCTGCCATGGCATGTAGTCTTTTGTGTTGGCACAGGCAAGGCATGAGGATTGCTCCCAAGGAACTTGGCTGCTTCCCCTTTTGAGGAGACCCCAACTTTGGTTTTGATGATGCTAGCCTTCTCCCGAGAGCTGACTCTTATCATTTCTTGGCTGATAAGGCTTAATTTCAAGCTTGGGTTGCAGGGTCGTCTTGCTGTTGTCAGCACTAATTCCACGACAGGCTTAACCATAACCTTGCAGCCTTCTGTGTCATCCACCATGGAACATATAAACACTTGTGAATCTTTTCTCTGCCACATGGGCATCAAAGAAGACTAGGGATATCATCTTAGTTACTTTGTTATTAAAGCCCCATAGAGCTGCTATTGCTATTTTCTTGGAGCCCAGGTTGTTTATTGTTTGGAGAGTGTTACAGTGCACAGGCTTCCCAGCATACCAGAAGGGGAACAGGAGGGCGATGTCTTCTGACCTCTCTTGCATGTTGTTGCTCCAGCGGCTGTTTACCTTGGGAGTTTCTTTTACTCTCATCAGGCCATTTCTTGGTAATAAAGTTTGTTTTTTGCTCCTATCCTGTTAGCAAAGCTAGCCTTTGTGGCTATATTCAAGTACAATATGTTCAAAATCCAGTTTTAGAAATCAAAAACTGAATGCTGGTGTTGGGTGGCCTGGTCTGAGACGTAATTTCTGCATCCCAGCTTCAGCACCTGCTGTTAAAAGAAAAAAGAAAAAATTTTAAAAACCCAGAAAACTAAACACTGATTTTTGTTTTTACATTTCTAGACCAATTTTAGTTTTTTCCCCATTGTATTGATTCTGACTGAATAAGGCAGAGGTCATATATGAGAAGTGAAGGAAGACAAGTGTATTAATATTTTCATTTCATGGTAAATAAGTTGTAGATAGGTATGTTAATGTGTAGATATTAATTAGTGATTTTTTTTTTCTTTTGTAGAGAGCTGCTTTTGCACATTTCCCTGAACTCTATGATTTTGCCCTCTCAAATGTGGCAGAAGTAGATACTCGGGGATCCTTGGTCAAGTGTTTTGGACCTCTTAGGTAAGATAATTTATAAGAAAAACTACATATTCTCTTTTTGTATTACATTTTTTTGAAGTCTACTTTTTGTTGTTGCTTTTTAATTATTTTTGGAGAACTTTAGGTAATTTAACTTTTTATTTCATTCTTTATTGATATCAAGAATTAGTGTTTCTCTTTAGTAGTTTGGTATCTTTGAATTACTTAAGTGTAATTATCTTTTTTGGTGGAATTTATTTTTTATGGGTTACACAATTTTCTTAGGTCTTAAGTTTTTCTTAGGGTAAAACTGTTCAATGCCATGGGTCATAAACAACATACAAAAGAAACCAGTAAAGATTCATCATGTGTGATACTAGAGGTGTAAGTAGGGAGGTTTTTGCGTGTTTAATATGTATAAAATTAGTAATATTTTCCGGCACTTAGAATCTATTGACACACTTTGTTGAGAGTACTAGTAATAGTGGCAGACATTTATTGACTGTGATAGGTAGCTCACAACATATCTATAGATACCTAACTTAGTACAAAAATTGTCTGAGCAAGAGTGAAACTTTGTCTCTACTAAAACAGAAAAACTAGCACAACAGTGCTGTGGCGGGCACCTGTAGTCCCAGCTACTAGGGTGGCTGAGGCCGGAAGATCACTTGAGCCAAAGAGACTGAGGTTGCTGTGAGCTATGATGACACCATGGTACTCTACCCAGGGGACAGAAGAAAATTAAAGTGTCACAAGGGAATTTTGGGGGGCAATGAAATGATTTAAGCAGTGGAAAGCTGTGCAGCGCATGGTGGCGAATGCAAGTTTTCACTTGGAAATTAAAATTCAGATTTACTATAGCAACAAGTAGTGGCTTATTTTATTCAGATATTTGAAAAGAAATTTTCCATCTATCCAGAGGCCAAATATATGTAGTTTATCATTCTTTCAAGTAAAAATTGTGTGCAGAATACATACTTCCCATTTTGTCACACAGAATTCTTTAAAAACGAATACTCATGAGCCCAAATTTAGTAGCATTAATAATTTTTTGCTACTTTATCAAAGACGTTCTTAAATAAAAAACTGTTTTTGTAAGTGAGGAATACTGTGAGTACTTTATAATATACGTTGCTCCCACTGCCTGGATCCATGTCAGCAGTTTTACCCACCATTGCTTTTGCACTGCCAGTGTTTATTAAATAAAGACTGTTAGGAAAACAGTGTCTTAATATTTAAAAAGTGTTGTCCTTGTGGACTTGCTGGTAGGATCTCTAGTACCATGAGAGGTATTAGAAAACACTTTGAGAACCTTACATTAAAGGTTTAATGTTCATTGCTGACTGTTACTTGCTGTCAGTGTCATACTATTGTGTTTTCTTTTTAAGCTATCTGTAGAAATACTTTTTTGAAAAGCGAAGTAAATAAGTCAAGTAACTTGCTATGCATAAAATAAATGTTCTTTATTCTGCAGTTCAAGCACTCTCCACCAGGTGGCATCATACCTCTGCTTGTTGCCAACCCTTCCTAAAAACGAAGACACGACTTTTGATAAAGAATTTCTTCTAGAATTGCTAGTAAGTATTAGTGTGCTCTGAATTTTGAACACAGTTTTACCTGCCTTTTTAAATCATTCATAAAGATACGATGGTTCTTTTTGGCTAAAGATTATGTAGATAATTATCATCTGCTTCTATCGTTTGAATACTTATTCTCAAGTCTTTAAACTGCTTTGTGGCATGGATTCATAATTATCATCTGTTTCTATCGTTTGAATACTTATTCTCAAGTCTTAAAACTGCTTTGTGGCATGGATTCACTCTTTTAGCTAAGATTTCTGAGGGGCTTCTGGGTCAGATACTGTATTTTGGCATTAGTGATACATAAAACACATACAGCTGGCATCATTCCTGCCTTTGAGGAGGTCACAGTTACACACTATACACACACACACACACATATGTATATATTTAATACTATATATATATTTAAATAAACACATTCATATATATTTATTTTAAAAGTGATTATTTAAACATGATATGTTAAATATTAGGTTATACATCAATAGAAAAATCTCTTAGAAACAGGGTACATTATATAACTAAGTGGTTTAAGAATTCAAAGGGATTTCTCAGTCCCTTGTTTGGAAATGAGGGGCCTTAACTTTACTTTTTTATAAAGTTTTTTTTGGTCTTGCTCAGGCTCAGGCTGGTCTCAAATTCCTGAGCTCAGGCAATCTCTCACCTCAGCCTCTCAAAATGCTAGGATTATAGGCATGAGCCACTGTGCCTGGCCTTTTCTTAAATTTTTAAATTAAAGTAATATATGACTACTTATATATCAAGTAAGTAATATATATAAAGTATATATGTACTTAGTAGTATGTACAGTACTAATATATATAAAGTAGTATATGTAAAGTAATATATGATTACTTACTATATCAAGGACAGTACAGAGGTATTTGAGGTTAAAAAGTAGGAATGTTGTTCTCTTTGGGTCTCCTCTCCATTCTTTTCTCCAGAGTTAAACACTGTTAACACTTTCATTTATATCCTTCCAGATTTTAAAAGAATTATGGTTTTTATTTGATTTAGTTTTTAGAAGTAATAAATGAGTGCATTTTGCTATAATATAGAAATACCTAAATTAACACTTAAGTCCTTCCACAACATTTTTGTACATTTATGTAAAAATATACACACTATAGGAATCCAGTTTTGTAGTTTTTAAAACATAAATTGAATCGTGCTGTATTTGCAACATGCTTTATAAAATTTATTTTATTTATTTATTTATTTATTTGGTTTTAGAATTTTTTCTTTTTTTTTTTGCAGTTTTTGGCCGGGGCTGGGTTTGAACCCACCACCTCCGGCATATGGGGTTGGTGCCCTACTCACTGAGCCACAGGCGCTGCCCTGTATTTATTTTTTTTTTGAGACAGAGTCTCACTATGTCGCCCTTATGGGTGCTATGGTGTCACAGCTCACAGCAACCTCAAACTCTTGGGCTGCAGCAATTCTCTTGCCTTAGCCACCCAAGCTGCTGGGACTACAAGCGCCTGCCACAACACATGGCCATTTTTTTGTTGTTGTCATTGTTTGCAGGCCTCACCCAGGTTCGAACCCACCAGCCCCAGTGCTTGTGGTCGGCAACCTAACCACTGGGCTATGGGCACCGAGCCAAAATTTATTATTTTTTTATTTTTTGGAGACAGTCTCACTTTGTCACCGTCAGTAGAGTGCCATGGCATCCTAACTCACAGCAACCTCAAACTTGGGCTAAAACAATCCTCTTGCCTCAGCCTCCCAAGTAGCTGGGACAACAGGTACCTTCCACAGTGCACAGTATTCAGCTTTTTTTGTTTGTTTGTTTTTTTAAGAAACCAGGTCTCACTCTTGGTCGGGCTAGTCTCAAACTCCTGGGCTCAAGTAATCTATCCACCTCAGCCTCCCAGAATGCTAAGATTATAGACGTGAGCCAGTGTGCCCTGCCTGCTTTTTAAAAATTTAATATTATGTTGGAGGCTTAATTCATTTGTGTAGTATCAATGTACCTTATTTTTAATTTCAATATAATATTTCATAAATTAAATAGTATTTAACCATATCCCCATATTTAGGTTGTTGGCAGCTTTCACTTTTACAAATATTGATGACATTTTTGTATATGTCTCTGAGATACCTAGAAGTGAAATTATTTGATTGAAGCATGAGCTTACTTAAAATGTCAAAGGTGCTGTCACATTATCCTCCAAAAGGTGTGTATTTCCATCAACAGTATGTTAAAGTATGTCTTCTCATGCTCTTACTAGCATTTGATGTTATTAGTCTTCCATTTTTGCGAATTTGATGGGTAATTGAATAGTAACTTATTTTTTTTGTTTCCTGACAGCTATAAAGTCCAGTAGTTTTTCATCTTTCAGACATTTTTGTTCTTAAACAAACTTATATTGTATTGTATACATATTTCTTATACATGTGGAACTATACTACATATTAGATACACTGTATCAATTTATTTTGGAAGCTAATACTTTCAAAAAGTATAGGTTATGAAATACAGTCTGTTACTGTAGCAAAGAAAATGATATGCCAGGTTTGGGGAGCAGTGACAGGAAACTATTTGTAGCAAGTGTTTTAAGCCTAGTGACAGATGTTTAAGTGCCATTTGGGGGAAAAAATTCTTGGGAAGTGTTTTAAATTAGTTCAAGTATAGAAAATAATTTTTTATCGCTATGTTTGCTTCCATGATGTCTTAGGTCACCATCTTCGCCTTCCTTCTCACACGATTGTCTCTAACTATAGTGCTTCCTAAAAATTTCTTGCGCTATTTTCTGACAATGTAAAGTCTTTACAGATGGATTTGGGATTGATGATAAACTTTGACTACGGAAAGAAATAAGGATTTTTTTCCCTGGGAATCCTTCTCATTGAAAATAAATTTGAGTATAAACTTGATCTTATGCTTTTTAGGGTCTTCTAATTAGAATTTTATCTTCAAGATTTAAATAATTATGCCAAAAAAAAATTTTTTTTTAATTTATTGTGCTATAACATTATCTTTTATTTTTTCTTTTCCCTAAAGAATTTTCCTCAGGTTTTGGATTTTGCTAATATGCAAATTATGATTAAAAAGTTGAAATATATATAGCGTTTAGAAACCATGATGTCTTTTTTCTTAAGATAATGCTATCATCACCAAAGAGAATTTAACACATTTTCAAATATGTCATTATTTTAACATTGTTAATTAGGTAACAAACTTATTTTTATATTGAGGTAGATTACTATATGAAGGCTACATAGAGGTCATCAAGTCCTTCTCTTATTTTATAAGGAAGAAGACTGAGACTCCAATAATACTCTTTTCCAGATTGCACAGCTAGTCAGTATAAGAATGAAAACTATTAATCAGAACTTAGGACTCCATTTTTTACATTAGCTAAGATTAAGTGCCATGGTTTTTATTTTAATTATTTTGGGGGGAGACAGACTCTTACTTTGTCACTCTTGGTAGAGTGCCGTGGCATCACAGCCCACAGCAACCTTAAACTCTTGGGCTCAAGCAATCCTTTTACCTCAGTCTCCTGAGTAGCTGGGACTATAGGTCTGCCACAACGCTGGCTATTTTTAAGAGATGAGGTCTTACTCTGGCTCAGGCTGATCTTGAACCTGTGATCTTAGGCAGTTCACCTGCCTTGGCCTCCCAGAGTGCGAGGATTATAGGCGTGAGCAACCATGCCCTGCCCTAGTGCTATGGTTTTTAAAACTTTGCCATGTGCCAAGGACTTTGACACTGTGTTAGAAAATGCCATTTCATTTTCATAAGAAAACTGAGAGGTGAGTGATACTTTATCTGTTTTACTGAATAGGAAACTAAGGTTAGGAAGGTTAAAATAACTTGGCCAGATTTTACATTGCTCAGAAGTAGAGGAGCTGTGATTTGATCTCAAGTTTATCTCATTCCAAGCCTAATACTGTTGATACCTCTTTTATCTTTGATTTATGGAGAAAATGAGAAAAGTAAAAAAAGAATCTCTTGTTTAAGTGTTACAATAACTATCAGATACGAAACTTCCTATTCCATAAATTGTTTTGATTGAAAAAAGATACTTCTAACTTGCTGTATGAACCTGTTTTCCTTTGTTTTAGGTATCTCGTCATGAACGTCGAATTTCTCAGATTCAGCAGTTGAATCAGATGCCTTTGTATCCAACTGAGAAAATTATATGGGATGAAAATATTGTTCCAACTGAGTACTATTCTGGGGAAGGTATGATAAAAGAAATACAGGATTCAGGTGTAACATGAAACTTAATGTAAGATTTATCTAATTGAAAAAGTATTCCATCTAGTCTAATGTATACATTAGGATAGTTTTATAGTTTTCTAGTATCCTGAACTTCAAATTTGGAAGCTAGATTTAGTATTTTGAAATTTGAAAGAAAGATTTAGTATTTTGAATACTTCGCACTGAGACTTTTTATTAAATTTAGCTGTACTCTGCTGTGTGTGTGTGTGTGTGTGTGTGTATACATATATACACAAGTTTGTCACCCTGTATAAAATATGCCCATAAAGCAGTAAGACCATCTTTTCAGGGAGCTCTAATAATGTAGGAAGTAGAGTTTTCATTTTGTCACATGATAGGCTATGTTTGCTAGTGCTTTGTTTCTCAAAGCATTTTTTTGAGGCTCTTTTGAATTTTTTTTTTTTTTTTTTTTTT
>CAUYON010206956.1:0-13878 GCA_963573935.1 Arctocebus calabarensis | reverse complement strand
ATTTTTATTTTTTGAAACAGAGCCTCAAGCTGTCACCTTGGACAGAGTGCCATGGCATCACAGCTCACAGCAACCTCCAATTCCTGGGCTCAAGCGAGTCTCCTGCCTCTGCCTCCCAAGTAGCTGGGACTACAGGTGCCCGCCACAACGCCCGGCCATTTTTTGGTTGCAGCTGTCGTTGTTTGGCGGGCTCAGGCTGGATTCGAACCTGTCAGCTCAGGTGTACGTGGCTTGCACCTTAGCTCGTTGAGCCACTGGTGCCGAGCCAGTACAAGATTTTTAGAAGCACCAACCCAAAGCTTTCAATATAAATCTTTCTTGTTCTCATTTTTTAATGTGCATAAGAATGCCAACTTTTAGTCCATAGAAAAGGGATTTTTTGAGACCTTAAAATATATCACACAGTACATGTTTCATGGTATGCCTCAGTACTAAACAACAGAAATGCTTATATTTCTTAAGAGAAAAAAAAGATAACTATTTATAAAATAAAACTAATTTCTAACTACTCTATTCTCCACTCACACTTTAAACTACAATTTTTTCATACTTGTGAAACATAAACTGAGTTCATCTCAAAATTTTTACTGTTATTGAAGAGTTTATGAGAAGCCAGAAAATTAACATAATAGAAAAAAAGATGAATTTGATCACTCACATACTCTGATGTTGTATGTTTAATATTAGTCAATGAAATATTGGGATGCCAGTAGAACATCAAGCATGTTTTCTATTTTAGAGACAATCAGAGAAATTGAGTTGGGAGGGCCCATCCAAGCAAGTTGAAATGGCAACTTATCATTATAAATTAATTTACTGGCATTTGGTCATAAACAACACTCTCAGGGCCTTAGTTTGTGGTGTAATATAGTGAAAAATGCATCTTCTGTCTGTATCAGAACCTTCAGAGCTGATAGCTGTACCTTGAACTAATATAATTTCATTAAGCTGACAGATGTTAACTTATGAGGTCTCCTGGGAAAGAATTCTGGTATATATCGTTCACAGAGGCTATGTTGTCATCAATCAGCGTGCTTTGCTTCTTATAATTATAACTATATCCTTCCTGATTTTGACATATTTATAATTGGCCAGTGTATATCAATGTATTTTATATTGATATCATTCATTATATATTTGGCTAAAATACTAGGGCCATAATGATAAAATAGAATTTATTGATAGAACCTTTTATCACTCACCGAAAAGAAAAGCAGATCAAGATTTTGCAAACTGTCTTTAAAATTTGGATGTATCAACTAAAAGAAACCTTTTGAAAGAGTTTTAACCATCCTATTTCAACAATAGTATATAGCAAATGAATTTCTGTGCATTTTTTTTATTTTAAAGAAGTACATAAATACGCTTCCATCACAGAGCGCTCAGTTCTGGATACTGTGTAGAGCACTTTAAAAAATGACATAGTCAAGCATGGGATATGGGGCGTGCTAAAAGTAATCATTGTCATACCAGACATAGGATAAATCACCAGGAGGAAAGCAATTAAATCCAGATGGATTCAGGAAGCGCTTCTGGATGGAGAGGGTGTTTAAACCAAACTTTGAAAGATGGTAGTTCTTTTTTGAGTCATGCTCTTAGACATGTTTATATTATACAGCTGATAAAACATTCTTCTAATTTATATTAGTTAATATATTTGAGTGATGCTTTCAGCATCCCTGACTCTTCCTGGTCACCCAACATAGTTTCATTTTGTGACATAAACGATAGATTAGAATTTCTTTCTTTCCATTTGCTGGCCAGAATCAACAGACATTCACAGATGGCTCAGTTCCACGTCTTTGAAGAAACACTAACACCTTCCATGAAGTGGCTACTAAAGGCTACTACTAAGGTCTGAATTTAGAAAAATAAAGAAAACTCTCCTCTAAGCTTTACAACTAAGTATTAAGAGGCAAATACCTGTATTCTGATATTGGCAGTGGAAACTTTTATAATACAAATTCCATAGTATTTATTGAACTCCTTGAATGAGTTGGAAATTAACTTAGCAGTATAATTTTACATACAATTATGTGCTGCCTAACATCTTGGTGAACAATGAACGGCATATGTGATGGGGGTCTCATGGGAATATAGTATTGCTGAAAAATTTGAAAAATTTCTGTCACTTAGTGAGACCATAGCTGTTATGACATCATAGCACAATGCAGTAAGTGCGGTGATGTGAGTACAGACAAACCCACCATGCTGCCAGTTTGTATAAAGGTACAGCACAGAATAGTTAATAACTACAATAAGTCTCTATTTTGGTGGTCTATGTATTTATGATAATATACTTTTGTTGACATTTTGAGTTTGGGTTTTGTTTTTTGTTTTTATTTTTGTTTTCCTGAGACAGAGTCTCACTCTATTGCCCTGAGTAGAGTGCTGAGATGCCATAGTTCACAGTAATCTCAAACTCTTGGGCTTGAGCAATCCTTTTGCCTCAGCCTCCTGAGTAGTTGGGACTATGGGCGTGCTCAACCATACTTGGCTAGTTTTTCTATTTTTAGTAGAGACAGGGTCTTGCTCTTGCTCTGGTTGGTCTTGAACTTCTGAGCTCAAGTAATCCACGTGCCTCAGCCTCCCAGAGGGCTAGGACTACAGAAATGAGCCACTGTGCCTGGCCCTTTTGATCGATATTTTGAAGTGCTCTCCTAACTGTAATAAAAAGCAATGAACCTCAAGTGGGTATTTCAGGACATATTCCAAAAGAAGACTTGGATGTCTACAAAAGAAGACATATTACAAAAGGTGACAGCATCATGCATGTCATTGCCCCTGAAGCCCTTCCAAGGGACAAGATGTGATGACCCTGACTCTGTGTCGGCTTGGGCTAATGTATGTATCTGTATATCAGTTTTTTAAAAAAATTTTGAAAGTAAAAACAAATAATAGAAAAATTTAAAAAGAGAAAAAAGCTTATAGAATATGGACATAAAGAAAGAAACTGTTTTTGCACAGTCATACAATCTGTTTGCATTTTAAGCCGTTCACACAGAAGAGTCAAAATTATTTAAAAATTAAAAGTTTATTAAGCATTAATATAATATTATTAAGTATAATAAACTAAGGTCAATTTATTATTGAAGAAAGAAAAAATTTTATATAAATGCGGCACAGCCTAAAGGTGCACAATGTTCTATATCAATGTTCTAGGCCTCCGCATTTACTCACCACTCACTTACTGACTCACCCAATGCAACTTCTTGTCCCAAAAACTCCTGAATGGTACATGTTCTCTCCAGGAGTACCATTTTTTATCTTTTGGAAATATTTTACTCTGCCTTTCCTATGTTTAGAAATGTAAATACTCAGCACCGTGGCGCAGTTGACCACAGGTCCCTGCTGCCCAGGTTTGCAGTGTAGAGGCCCTGGGCTATGCTGTACAGCCTAGGTGTGTCACAGGCTGTGCCATTTATGTTTGGGTCAGTATCTTCTGTGATCCTCACACAGTGACAAAATTGGTGGATGATACATTTCTCAGAACATATCCCTGTCATTAAGTAACACACGACGGCTTTTACATTGGTAGCAACAATCATAGCACTGTGCCTACCATAAGGTAGGCACCCAATTGTAATTAAATTCAAAGTTACTTCATTGCATACTTGATTAGCTTATTCTTGGACAGCTTGCCACTATCCAAAGCAGCAAGGATATGGGCATAAAGCTCCCCGTGTTGGGAGCAGCTATCCTAATCAGTCATATACACCTGTACTTTGCCCCTGAACTTCCACATAACTTGGTTAATATGTGAGAGCTCTTCTTTATATCTGCTTTAAGCCATGCTTCCCATTTAAGGACCTAGAAGATAATACAGGCTTAATAAATGCTTTTGTTATTTTCCACATTTAAAAAAAGTGATATTTACTAATGTCTACAATAAAGGGCTATGGTGAGGGAAAAATGGGAGGATGTCTGTAAAACCTGTTTTTAGTTCTAAAATTTGTTTATTTTGCGTACTATACACACACACACACACATACACGCATGTGTACAGCTAAAAAGAGTTTTCCGCTTCTCTTCCCTTTAAATAAAAATACTAACACCAATTTCTTCCTTTTAATAGGAAAAGTTTAAGCAAGAAACAGCACCCAACCATCATTCCCAAGACTCCTACCATAAACATGTTAGTAAAGTTGATAAGCATTGCTTTAACAACTTTGGGCTTAAAATGTAGCCAATTCTGTTTTCTTTTTAGTAGTTTACCTTTTAGTTAACAGTCTTGTTCAGGTAAGAAACTAGGTTCTATTTTGATAGAATCCTTTCTTAGAAGACATATAAGGTTCATTATAGACACACAATTGCTTACTGTGAAATTTACTGAAAAATGAACATCAAATTACCCTCCCAAGTTAAGGCTTCAACTCCTAAAAAGCTGGTTTGATTTATTTTTAAAAACCAGCTGTGTAGGAACAGTCAACTCGATCATAGAAGGTGATTCTGCTTCCAAGTACTCCAATTCGTGGTCAACCTTAAAAACATAAAACCATCTTGAGCATTTGATGGAATAACCATTATTACCACCACACATACAAGGTACAAATTAAGGCAGCAGTATAAAAAAGGGATACTTCGATAATGTGGCTCAAAAATGAAGAAAATGTAGACACATTTTTATATTTGGATATAAAGTAAAAACAAATATGTTAAGAAGAGGCCAGCTTGGAAGAATAAAAATCTTGTCCAGCCTATTCCCCAGTACAGAGCATCAGAGGGACCCGCGGCCACCTCCACTCTCATCATCTCATTCATAATGGAGCTGGACGTGCAGAATGACTCACACCTGGTGTAGAGGAGGGGACGTGTTATGACGCAACACCTAATATGAAGAAAGAGTATGTCCAAAAGAGTGAGGTTAAGTTTCATTCTTGGAAGGAGAAAGATTTCCAAGAAGAATAGTCTTGAGAATTGAGATTAAAGACCTCATTGCTATTGAGGTATTAAAAGGATGTATTGAAAAAAGTAGATGAGCAAATTTCAAACACCAACCACAATGGATATTATTTAGATTGAAGCATTGACTTAGAATCTGTGAGTTACCATATAACCTCCGTATAACACATTCAATGCCCAAAGCTTCCTCTTCCTCTAAGGCGATTTCTCAGCCATGTTTCACATTATTGTTCGCTTTCTCCGTGAAATACTCTTAGACTTTGACACATCATTCTCTCAAGATGGATGGTACCTACCTCACCAGTCGCTGTTTTGAAGCCTTCTTTCCAAATATTCTGTAACTTATTAAACTTCCATGGGATTGTAATGTATGCATTTGATTTTTTTTTTTGAGACAGAGCCTCAAGCTGTCACCCTGGATAGAGTGCTGTGGCATCACAGTTCACAGCAACTTCCAATTCCTGGCGAGTCTCCTGCCTCTGCCTCCCTAGTAGCTGGGACTACAGGTGCCCACCACAACGCCTGGCCATTTTTTGGTTGCAGCCGTCATTGTTATCTGGCGGGCCCAGGCTGGATTTGAACCCCCCGCCAGCTCAGGTGTATGTGGCTGGCACCTTAGCCCATTGAGCCACAGGTGCCGAGCCTATGCCTTTGATTTTTAACTGATACTACAATGAAAGAACAGATGAGTCCAGGCATGCTGGCTCACACCTCTCCCAGCACTTTAGAAGGCTGAGATGGGAGAATCACTTTAGGGCAGGAATCTGAGACCAGCCTGGGCAACACAGCAAGATTCTATCTTTAATAAAATAAAAATAAAAATAAATTAGGTGGGCCTGGGTGCAGTGATGACCTCCACATAAATTACTTTTTTTCCTAAGTAATATCTAAATGGCATTAAAACATTATTTCACAAATTCAACAGAAATTTGAAAAGAGAAAAGCTGGATAAGAATTTACACATTACCAGGCGTTGTGGCAGACGCCTGTAGTCCCAGCTACTCGGGAGGTTGAGGCAAGAGAATCGCGTAAGTCCAAGAGCTGGAGGTTGCTGTGAGCTGTGACATTACTGCACTCTACCAAGAGCAAGAAAGTGAGACTCTGTCTCAAAAAACAAACAAACAACAAAAAAGAATTCACATATTACCAATAGCATTCTGTTCTATAATAGGTACATCAGATATAAAATATACACATGGAAGCATTCAGCATTACATTTGGCCTGTACTGTCAGTTATACAAAGCATACCATCATCATCACTAGTCATGCCAAATTAATACTGTCAACTTCATGTCTTTGTTTTTATATTTTTGCTTTATTTAATTTTAACTTTTTTGTTATATCATATTAGAGCATATGAAAATTTTACCTTACTTTATGTTTGCCTAGATTAAAATAATTATCAAATATTATTTAAGGTGATTCTGATATTTCATAATGATCTTTCTGTCTTATATCTCATATTTGAAAAACTATAATTTGAATTAGTTACTTAATGTTACAGAAATATAAATTTCTATTGATGGTAATAATATAAAAACTTTTTTTTTTTTTGCAGTTTTTGGCTGGGGCTGGGTTTGAACCTGCCACTTCTGGCATATAGGGCAAATTGCAAAAAAAAAAAAAAAAAAAGGCAGCTCCTGTGGCTCTGGGAGTAGGGCGCTGGCCCCATATACTGGAGGTGGAGGGGTCAAGCCCGGCCCCAGCCAAAACTGAAAAAAAAAAAAAACTTATTGCTCTTTTGTAGCATGAAAACTCTGCCAAAGGAGTTAGTAATTTTTTTAATAGTTTTAGTATATACATTTGAATTAAATTTTTAATAACCTGCATCCTGTGAGGTTTGTTTATTTTTTATTAACGATTTTGCATTCAGAGTTCTATGAGGTTTTTATGAAAGTTATTTTCTGAGTCAGGGAAATTAACTTGTCAAAATTTTGTACCATGAATAATTTCCCTTTTTGTGTTTTCTAGTCTGATATCATTGTAAGATGTCAGTATTCTGGTAATAGCTTAAGTTGATGCCATATACAGAGTGGCCATTTGGTCAAAAATGATTGGCTACTGAACACTTTAAGAAACTTTAATAAATGATTAGAAATAATTTGAATGTTTAATATGACGAGGTAAGTTGACTTTTTGGATATCTGACAAGATGGCTGGTAATAAACTTAAAAACTTTGTCAACCGAATTCTCATGGCCACACAATTGCCATGACTTGAGGAAAGAGTTCTTCTCTGTGGAATTCTAAAGTTCTTGTTCAGAACTTCTTGAATTTTTCTCTTTGACTGCTTTTTCTTTTTCTCTTCACTAATCAAGCACCATAAATTATTTGTTTAAATGTCAAGTTCATCATTTGGTGTGCATATCGTTGAACACAGATGTCCTTAAATCGTACATGACGTATAACACCCATTATAATGCTTTATACATTTTGGACACTCAAGGAATATTTTTAAAAACCATTTAGTGTATTTTAATTGTGTTTCATATATACACATATTAACATATTTCTTCCAGTTTTTAGAGTCCAAAGGAGAAAAAAAGTCATTTATATAAAGTAAAGAACTAATCGTCAGGAGTGACATTAAATTTATTTGCATCTTCCAAACCAAATAAGCAGATGAGATTCCACAGTGGTCGAAACCTCAGAAATTTATTGCACACATCTTTGTGATTTTAAAAATAATCTGTTCAAGCTGCTCTGGTATTAAGATTACTACAATTCATCCTGATTATTTGTTCTTAGGAGCTTGCTTGCGAGCTAGATCTAGAGTAAGATAATTCAATTCTCATTTCTGCTTCTAGCAATCTAAAAGTTCTTATCCTGACCCAAAGTTTCAAGAAAAATCCAGTTTTATTAATTTTATGTTGCATGCTGTTCTATTTTTACTTTTCCAATGTCTATCATCTACCTATGTATCTGTCTGTCTATCTATTGATTCCGGAACTGCCTATGTTCTTAACTTGAAAACTTTTTGTAAATTTTCAAAGTCTCCTGGTTTAACATTCTTCCTTCTTTGAAACAAATCTTTATATTTCCCTGTCTTACATGGCTCTTTTCATGATGTTCTGCAAACTCTGTCATGTCCCATCTGCCAACAGTGTGGGATTAGGGATAAATGAGGAAGCAAGCAAGCTGTTCTAAATTCTGATCTCCATCCACCTGGACATTTAAAAAATACCATATTAACCTATCCTAGTAAGGATTGTACATAACCTATCCTATTAAGACATGTACATTTTATAACTCATGTAACTGTTCCAGCAAAATAAAAGCATTCATTGCAATAGATAAAATGAAAGCTCTTCTGAGATATAGAAATAACTTTCTTATATCTGTCCCTAACTTTTATTTCAAATGTTTCAACCCGTATAAGTTTTATCTTAACACAAGAATGTGTCAGTGTAAAATATATCATGGAAAAAATACAGGAATAAAATGATAGTGGATAGTTCTTCTGAGCTGACTGACAGGCCCTGTTGCATGCATTCAACATTGTTGTAATCAAAATTTTGTGTCTCAGAGTCATGAAGGGACTACAAAAAAAATGAATGAATAAATACCAAATTCTGTCTGTGCTCCATATTGATGGGTATTATGGTAAATCAATTACGACCTTTCCTTTCATAGTTGATAAAAAAAAACCTTGCTCAATGTAAGTTTTCTAAACAGTTCACGCATTGTGTCATTAGTAGTCATAGTTCCTGGTTTTCTTTCTTTGATTGAGATGAAGCACTAACAGAGAGGCTGCAAACTCAGAAACCACTTTACAGCCAGCAGCTTGATTTCAGCTCCACAACTTTTTCCACGAGACGGAAAGCAATTGAATGTCTCCTTGGCTTTATTGAAAGGTTTTATAAGTCTAGACAAAAACTTACACAGAAACTTCTTACAACCCTGTAAGTACAGAACAAAATGTGTACAGCATGGCTTTTCATGGAGAGTCAATAATTCCACTTAGACTCCCGATTTCCAGGAGCAGAACATTTATTTGTTTGTAACTTGGTTACAATTCCAAATATTTTTTAGGTCCTGATTTAAACTTAACCAAACTGGATATTTCATGAGCTAGTAAAAAGGCCTTGATATTATTATTCTATTCTATACTTTAGACCACTTGTAACAACACAGAGTGATAAATTAATATTTTGGTGTTTTCTTATTTTTTTAACTGAAATGCAAAAGATTTTACTGACATTCAAATAAGATAGAAATTGGTTGTAAATACATGATATTTTAAGTTTTTTAAAATGACCTCAAATATTTATTTTTAAAAACCAGTGTATAGAAAGACAAGGACAGAGTGCTAGGCTATAATCCAATGTTTTTATAAATAATCAATACTATTATTATAGTTAATTGACCATTGATGTATTAGTAATTGCCTCTTAAAAAAGAGTATTAAATAAAATCTACCTGGCTATTGGTGAAGTTAGATTTAATTCAGTGTAACGTATCTGTCGTTAAACCAGTATTGCTGGAACTAGTAATGTTTGTGTCATCAGAAGAAGGCAAACTACATTGATTAAGACAAGTAACAGAAGTCGACCAGAGCTACCTTAGGCAGCAAGTATAAAGGATGTAAAACTTTTCTTGAAATAAGTCAACATCCCTGAAGTTTGCAGAAACAGGAAATAGTGAAATGTCCGAGTGATTCACTGCCCTTGCACATTCCCTACGTGACATCTGCTTCCATTATTTTCTCTCTCAGTCGTTCACCTTCTTTGCTTCTCTCTTCTTCACTGTAGATGATCAAAAATGTCTACGTTACAGGTCCACCCCCGATCTTGATTCTAAATATCAAGGAATCATTATGTCGGCCCTCAGGAGCTCACTCCTGGCCCAGTTAATTATAAAGAGAGACCAAAGTCTTTTTCTGCCCAAACATTACTGGGCAATGTGGTGTGGCCTGAGGATCCCTATGAATTGGAAGTATGTTTGGAAAAAAGAGAGTCATGACCTGAGCAGACAACCCAATACAAAATTTGGTCATTTTATTATTGCTATTACCAGATTTTATTATCAAATTAATGAAAAGATTTTCATAGCTATTTTCAAAGTAGCTCTTGTGCAAAGAGTATGCTCATAGATAAAGTAAAATAAAAATTAGGAAGTTATGATTCCTATTCTCAAAGGGCATACAAATGGATATTTGTAATAATTGAGAGTTTTTCTAATTACCTCACTATCTACTATAAGACGAATTTATATTCATGATACAAAATGAATATTTACTAATTTAAAAAACACGCATATATACACATATATGTGTATATATATATGTGTATATATGCATTGTATAGACACATTTGCTTTGCACACATAGGAATATGTGTGTGTTTACTAACAGTGCTCTCAGTAGGCCAAGTAAACAGCATAAAGAGGCAAAATATCTTGAAAGTCAAGGAATCACTAACTCAGTGAATACTGTGAGTACTGTTTTACAGATCTAGAAGATTTGTAAAGATACAAAAGAGTTGTTTCAATAACCCTCTGAAAGGTCAAGAAGTCCAGCTTAGGGTAGTCTACCAAATATTTGTTTTAAATGTTATGGAAAATTGTTAGAAAATGGCATTCTTGCAAAAGTGACAAGCAGCGCCCCTCTCTTTTTACCCTTGCCCTCTCCTTTTAGGGCTTACGTCATACCACTCTGCTTCTCAGCCCTAAAGCTGCCCAGGCTTCACGTCTCTGAATGAAAGACAGAATCCTCCAGTGACGTCAAGACTGGACAAAATCTGCTCCTCCCTCTTGACTCTGAACTGCTCTAACACCTGCCTCTTCTTTCTTCACGTCTTCTCTGGGCCCTGTCCTCATCCTCGGTGCTTTTCCGCTTGCTGTCCCATCTACCTAGAATTCTCTGTTTCAGAGAATATTTTTGGATAATTCCTTCCCTCACTTTCTTCCAAGCTAAAATAGAAATGTTCTTTCCATATCCCTTCTTTTTCTATCCTTCCTGTTTTACCTACCTCTATATCTGGAAGATCACATATTCAGAGGCCTGGAAGATATAGTTGAATCCAGTTATAATTTTCATCACAGAGGAGCCTTTGAAGCATGGCATGAAAACACAGAACCTAGGAAAGTTGTGAAATCATGTTGGGAGAACATTAAAAAGTGTTGCATTCTCATCTACCTGGGATAGTCAATTTAGACTAAGGTTGATAAAGTGTTGAGATTATTTCATATTGCCATGAAGCGATGGTTGGCAAGCTTTGGAGTGGTCTAGCTCTTATGCAACATTCAGTGGAATGTATAACATTTGGAGTCAGAAGAGCAGAGTTCAAACATTTGTACTGTCTCATCTTTGATGCTGTGCAAAATCATAAAATTGTATATAAAATATTAATAATAGGAAACTTCTATTATATGAATGAATAAACACATAAGCTTTTTAAAGTCATCTATACTTATTTATTAAAAAGAAAAGGAACTTATTATATCCAGCTCATTTAGTTATAGTAAGGATGAGATAAAATATAAAAGTGCTCACTCAGCTAAAAAATGATCTGTATTAGTTACTGTTGTTCTTGGTAATCAGGAAAGTAGTAAGATAAATACATAGTTGAAGAAAGATTATACACTATTCAACCCATTGTGGGGTAAAAACACCGATGAACCCATTGATATGCACAACTCTTATTACAATGAAATTGTGAAAGTCCAATAAGAAAGAAATAATAATAATATTTATGGAGGATTACCATGTGCCAGGTCCTGAATTAAGAATCTCTTAGCATCTCGGCACCTGTAGCATAGTGGTTCCAGTGCCAGCCACATACACCGAGGGTGGCGAGTTTGAACCTGGACGGGGCCAGCTAAACAAGCATGACAAATGCAACAAAAAATAGCCTTGGCATTGTGGCAGGCACCTGTAGTCCCAGATACTTGGGAGGCTGAGACAAGAGAATTGCATAAGCTCAAGAGTTTAAGGTTGCTGTGAACTGTGACACCACAGCACTCTACTGAGGGTGACATAGTGAGACTCTGTCTCAAAAAAAAGGAAAAAAAAAGAATCTTATAGCAGTAGTATCTCTTTGATTAATTAAAGTAATTGTATGAGGCATTAAAATTTTAATTTTACAGATGGGGAAACTAAAGAATAACTGGCTATATTTCATATATATAGTAAATGCTTCAGCAGTAATTAGAATTGGCAATTTATTAGTCACTTGACACTTGACATTACACACACTCATATTCATATTGTTAATCTAAATACATAATACATCTACATACATTTTCACAACCAATTTCTATTTCCTCATTGAAAGTGGAAATATAAAAGGTGAACAAATTAATTAATATTTAGTAGGATTCAAAAGCAAACAAACATAAACACTTTTAGACACATTTTTAAAAAGCTACCACAGGCTCGGCGCCTGTGGCTCAACAGGCTAAGGTGCCAGCCATGTACACCTGAGTTTGCGGGTTCGAATCCAGCCCAGGCCCGCCAAACAATGATGACTACAACCGAAAAATAACCGGGCCTTGTGGTGGGCACCTGTAGTCCCAGCTACTTGGGAGGCAGAGGCAAGAGACTCTCTTGAGCCCAGGAATTGGAGGTTGCTGTGAGCTGTGATGCTACAGCACTCTATCTCTATCCAGGGTAACAGCTTTAGTCTTTGTCTCAAAAAAAAAAAAAAAAAAGCCACCATAATGAGTCAGAAAAATATAGAGCAGGGACATTTGTGCAAATTCAACATAACTATATACTATAGCACACATCATCAGTAGTATTTATAAATTTTATTGTAGGATACATTTTATTCTTAAGGAATTTGCAAATAAAAGTTCTCAAGTGTTCCAGCTGTCCCCTACAGGACCTAATGGCGCTGTGACCTTTTGTTCCACCAGAAGTCACTGCACCATGTGCTAGGCAAGGCCCCCAGTTGCTAAGGGCAGGACCTTCCTCCCCTGAGTGGTACAAATCCATGTGTGCAAATTCCTTCATGGGCCCTAAGAGCAGATGATCCATAAGTGAGCCCTAAGCTACCACGCAAAGAGGTAGTATTTCCCCAGGCTCTAGAAATTACAATTCATCTTCCCATGCTAGATTATATTAGGAAAACAATAAACTTTGCTGAAAAGTTGTGCCTTGAATAAGATGGAAATCCAAACCCTGGAATATAACAGAATTGCCACTATTTTTTATCTCTTTTATTATATGAATGATAAGCTCTGCTATGAATAACTTTTAGATGCTTCATACATATCTCCCTTTTTTAAGATGTGGTTTTTAACTGTATCATTGATGACATGAAAGAGTTAAATGGTTTAAGAACAGTAATAAAAATGTATTTACTGAGAAAACAGCCATCTGATTGTGAACTAGCTTTTGAATACTAAACAGGGCAGTTTTGTCTCTTGCCTCATAACTACAGAAAAATCAGAAAAGTTTTAGAAAAGAAAAATGAGGGCTGCAGGGAAGTGGGGTAAGGAAGTAGGTGTCGGGACCCCTGTGGCCTGGTCTCAGTCGCCTCAGGAAGGAACCAGGCGTGACACAGATTAGAAGTACAAGTTTGCGGAAGGTGGGCTAACCTTAGTTGCAGGGTAGCCCCGAGCCCCCTCCACAATGGCTATTTATTAAGTTTATACACAACAGGTGTGGAGAGTTAAAGTAATTGGCATAACAGGTGTGGAGAGTTCAGGTAATTACATATGAGGGCTGCCTGTGTAAGGATTCCACATGCTCTCCTCACATGTTCTTTCCCCACAACCCTGATGAACAACTACTAAGCATCAATATTTAACAAATGCTTACTAGTTTAACACATGCTTATCTCATTCCGGAACACTGAGTTACTTGGGGGATTGCCCCCAAGTCAGGAAACATCTCTAGGCTTGCCAGGAGACTGTCCTGTTCTCAGTGTTTCCTTTTAATGTGATAAGAATCAGTAACTGTCCTTTGCAAGCATGATATCCAGTCCTCTACAAGTAGAGTTTGTCTATGTGCCACACTTCTTACTGCCACTG
>CAUYON010206954.1:0-25216 GCA_963573935.1 Arctocebus calabarensis | reverse complement strand
TTATTGACACGGTGGGGGTGAAGGAAGGGGAGAGCAGAGAGAGGAAGAATGAGGGAGGGGTGGGGAAAGGAAGAGCAGAGAGAGGGAAGGAGTAAGGGGGTGGGGTCTTGGGGTCTTGGTGTGTGCCACACCTTTTGGGGGCAAACATGATTGTAAGGGGGTCTTTTCCTAACAAATGCAACCAATGTAACATGGTTTCTTGTACCCTCAATGAATCCCCAACAATAAAAAAAAAAAAAAAAGAAGTGAGTTCTGCCAACAATCAGAATGAGCCTCCAAATGAGAGCACCACCTGGCTGACACCTTGATTACAACCTTATGAGAGCCTGAGCTGGGGACCTCTGTCAAGGTATACCCTAGAGTTCTGACCTACAGAAACTGGGAGATGATAAATAGGTGTGCTTATAACTACTAAGTTGTTACACAGCAATATAAAACCTATACATGTATGTTCCATTTCAACTTAATTCTGTATATTATGTGAAGGGTCAAGGTTCATTTATTTTTCCACATAGACATCAAATTATTTCAGTGTTATTTATGAGAAAGACTCTCATGCCCCATTGAATCAAGTTTGTATGTTTGTTGAAAATCCTTTGAGGTCCTTGCTAGGACTTCAAAAAAGATGGGCCTTATTATGGCCTCTCTTCTGTTCCACTGATCTGTATGTCTACTGGTTCCACATTGTCTTGATTATGGAGGCATAATAGTTAAGTCTGGAGGTCAGGTGAAGGAAGTACTCCAACTTTGCTCTTTTTCTTAAGATTGTTTTAATTATTCTTGGTCTTTTGTCTTTCCATAGCTTGTCAACAGAATCCATTGGGAGTTTGATAGGGATTGCATTGGCTTTATAGATCAATATTTGTATCATGACAATAATGAGTCTTCTGATCTTTGAGCATAATTTCCACATGTTTTTAGGTCATCTTTAATTTCTTAGCAGTGTTTAGTAGTTTTCAGCATATGGTCTTGGTATATTTTATTAAATGTATCCCTAAATATTCTAATTTTTCTGTTATTGAAAATGCCATTTTTGGCTTGGTGCCCATAGCTCAGTGAGTAGGGCTCTGGCCACATACACCGAAGGTGGCAGGTTCGAGCCTGGCCTGGGCCTGCTAAAACAACGACAAGTGCATCCAAAAAATAGCCAGGCGTTGTGGTGGGCACCTATAGTCCCGGCTACTCAGGAGGCTGAGGCAAAAGAATCGCTTAAACCCAAGAGTTGGAGGTTGCTGTGAGCTGTGATGCCACGGCACTCTACCAAGGGCGACACAGTGAGACTCTATCTCAAAAAAAAAAAAAAAAATGCCATTTTTATGTTTCAAGTCCATTTGTTCATTGCTAACAATAAAAAGACAATTAATTTTGTGCATCATGCATCCTTACTAAATTTACTTATTCTAGTAGTTTTTTGGTAGTATCCTTAGGATTATTTACATACATGATCATATTGTCTGCAAATACAGTTCTACTTCTTCCTTCCAATGTTATGCCTTTTCTTTCTTTTTTTTACTAAACTTGATAGTCTCTAAAAGATGTTAAATGCAATGGTAAGAGTGACCATCCTTGCCTTGTTCTCTTAGTGAGAAAGCCTTCCTTCTTTCGCCATTGTGATGTCAGCTATAAGGTTCTCATAGATGCCTTTGACTATTCCTACTTTGAGAGGTTTTTTTTTGTTTTTAAACAGGATTCGATGTTGAATTATATCAATTATATCTGTAGAAGCTGTGTCTTGGATGGAATCTTCAGGAAGATAGTATATCTCCTGAGTAGCCTTGTTGACTATATATATCCCCACATTCATATCCATTCAGTACCATCACTACCCAGCTTTTCCTCCTCATGTTAATTATAGAGTTTTCATCTGGAGCTTGGGAATTCTTGTTATTCTTCTGTGAGGCAGGATAGAGTGCTCCTTCAGAAGGCATAGCAAGCCTGGCAGATTCATGTGTGCCATAGTTTTAGAAATGGAATTTCTTCATCGTCTTTCTTTGCCATCCTTTTGACACTGGTTTTGGTTCCTCTTCATTTTCTTGCCTTTTAAAAATTTCTGCTTTTGGGGAGATTATATCTTTCACATCTCCAAAAGCAGCTTCTCTGCCAATAGTGCCAAGTTCCAGAAATGTGTAAGTATAGTCCTTTCACTTTCTTCTGTAGCAGTGTTGGGTGGTTGCTTGTATTTATGGTTGGAGTAAGAGCGCCCCGAGTGGGAAGATGACTATTGTTTGTACTCTTGGATCGCTGCAAGTATTTTTCTTCCTGAATCTCCTAGAATCCTAATTAAATCAGTTTTCAGGGATTCCCTTTGCATGCTCTTTCTCTACTATGGCAAACTGCCTGCTGGGCAAGCTACTACTCCTACTGCTGATCTCTGCTAACATTCAAGGTCAGCCTGCTCTTGTAAATTAGGACTAATTTAAGATGTATGAAGCCTAGCATATTCAACAATTAAAAGATCCTAGGCAGCATTCCAAAAGCCCTATGTAGAGGAAGGTCAGGAAGCTCCAAATCAATGTTATTCAACCAATTTTTGGAATTTTTCTTTGCAATTGACTTGAGAGACCCTGGTGCTTTTAAAAAACATCCTCAATAGTGTCAGTCTTTGAGAATTCAGCATTTGACTCTAGGCCTAAATCATTTTGAGATACATCTGTTAAATATAGAGTGGGCACTGCGGCTTTGGGGAGCATTGTTTTTGGTTTAAAAATGAAGGTATATTTAAAATTAATGGGACAATGTCTTAAGTAGCTTTAAACTCTAAAGGTGGTTTCAAAAGAATTCAAAGAATACTTTGAACAGTGAGTGACAGCATTGCTGGAATTGAGTGTGCACCATCAAAGGGGGCTGCTTTGAAGAATAACTCATTTAGCTAGGCTTTTTAACAAGTGCCTCATGATATCAGATTGGCTCCTCATGGGGTGTTTATTCCCTTTTTGTCCACTAGTAATCCAACTTTCCTTTCTTTATATTTTGATAGAGTTTTAATAAAGACTTCCATGATAGAAAGTAATACTGCAGTGGGCAAATAAGAAGGGTTGTACTGTTTCAGTGACTCACAGACATAGATTTTGGAGAAAGTCCTCTTTTGTTTACTCATCTTTAAAATGAAGGCTAGATTTTATCACATAGATGCAAATCCAAAAATACTTTTTTAAAACCAACTATGCAAGTGGGAAGCATAATGTTCTCATTTTTATTTGATCATCTATTAGAGAATTAAAATGACAGATATGTTATTGGGTAAGAGAGGCAGACTTGCCTGGGTTTCAGTTCCACCTTTGATATTAGTGGACAAATTGTTTAACCTTCCTGTTCCCTGTGTTTGTCAGTTGTCATATGACAATAGTAATACTAGTTGCCTTATAAAGTTGGTGGGGATTAGGTGTCATAATCTGTGCTTAGAACAATGCCTGGAAGGTAGTAGATGATCAGTAAAGGAAAGCTATGATCATTAGCCATAAGCAGATATTCTGTTTTGCTTTCATCATATTGTGTCACCTCTGTTGTTGTCTTTGTTACCATTTCACTTATACCTATTATTTTGATTATTTATGTTGTCTCATACTTGTCCATTTTCCCGACTCAGAGGGGAAGACCTGTCTCAATTTTTTTTTTTTTTATATCTCCCATTGTGGTCCAGAGTTAGGCAGAGGGCGCCAAAAAATGTATATACATTTTAAGGGCAGCACCCGTGGCTCAAAGGAGTAGGGTGCCAGCCCCATATACTGGAGGTGGTGGGTTCAAACCCAGCCCTGGCTCCCTCCCCACAAAAAATGTATATACATTTTAAGAAAGGAAAAAAACTTGCTAAAATTGTAATACTCATACACCAATAAAGTTTATCTTATATACTGCATTTTATATCTCTTATAATTGCAGAAGTCACATATGACTTGAGTATTACACTTTTTTTGTGGTACAATTGTAGTACATAGGTGGTTTAAATGAAAAGTGAGTTACCAAATAACATAAATAATTTTAAATATACACCATAGTATAAATGGTTTTACTATTTCTATAACAGCATTCATATTATGATCAATATGCTCAAGGACAGGACCGTTTATCTTTTATTTCAATCATACGTTCTATTTCAATGAAAACTGTCATTTACCAGAGGTGGAGCCATCTAGTGGAAGGAGTCTTCATTGATTTTGCTGTACCCAGCACAAGTCAGGACATCACTGGGGTGTGTATCAAATGGCTAGAAGCATTAAACACACCTCCCACCATTATCTGAGAACAGAAGGAATCATCTTTATTTGCTCACTATCTAAACACACTTTAATATTTTAGCTAATGCCTTGCACAGTGTTAATTATATTTAGCCTGGCAAGAATCAAGAGGAAAACAACATGGTTGTTAGTTTAATCAAATATTATTGGGAATATATACTGTTCCCTGCATATTCCCTTAACTGACTGTAGGACATTTCCATAGATCTGACAAATGATGGGGACTGAAATGTGACAGGTTTTCCTACTCAATATGCTCTCAATATACTAAGTAAACCCAAATAAAGAGAGTGTTACACTTTTAATACAAATTTTTCCTTTCTTAAAATGTGTATATATATTTTTGCACCCTCTGTGTTTATAGACTTTTTGGAACTCTTTGAAAACAGGATTAAATAAATATGCTAAGTAAGGAGTGTCTCAGAAGGATTGGCTTGGTGTCATTTCATTTCATCTAAGAAGCCATACTCATATTTCAGGACTGGTTAATTTACTAGGTGTTCACTGAATGCTTATAGGTGGATTGAAAAACTAAATTGTTCTGAAAGTAACCAAATGTTGACCATTATGTACGTTGTTCAATTTCCACGGCTAACCTGTCTGTTATGGGTCAATTTGTATACCCCCCAAATTTATATTGAAGTCCGAACATCCTCCCCATACCTCATAATGTGATGTTATTTGCAAATAGTGTCATTGCAGGTATAGTTAGTTAATATGAGGTCATGTACTGGCGTGGAGTGGGCCCTTAATCCGACATAACTGGTGTCCTTACAGCACACCATGTAAAAACACAAAGATGCACAAGGAAAATGCCGTGTGACAACAGAGAGAGAGGTTGGAGGGTAGCTACCACCAGAAGCCAGGGAGAGGCAAAGAGGCAGCCTCCCCAGAAATGTGAAGTGTGAGCATGTGCACACACACATGTGTCTGAGGGGCTTGGGAAAAACTTCCTGTGTCTTAAAGCTTTTAAATGAGGACGTGGTGCCGCAAAACTACTTTCAAGTGGCAGTCCTCGGAAGAATGGTTTCTTTTTTTTTCTTTTTTTAATTTTTTTTTGTATTAAGTCAAATACACATAGATCATGAATACATTTATGCATATGTGCAGTACAATGTGTTGTTTTTTTTATATAATCTGATGTGGTTACATCAAACCAATCAACATAGCTTTTGCCTCATTTACTTGATTATTGTGTTAAGACATTTACCTTCTACATTTACAGATTTGACTTGTACACTTGCAATATGTTCCATAGGTGTAAAATTGCAAGTTATCATCTCTAACATTTTCTGTTTTCCTAGAAACTATGTACATCTTCTCTAGAATTCTTTTCTCTATCCTCCCTCTCCACCGCTAATTCTGGTTGGAAAAGTCTTTGTCCATAATGCCCAGTCCCTGGGCTTTTCTTCAGAGTCCCTTAAAACAGAGCTGAGAAGATTCTTGGAAAGTAAGATGTTTTTAACTGGCACCTTCATTGCTCAACTATTTATGTGTTTCTGTTTTTCAACAATTCCTGTTTTAACTTTTAGGAAAGTATCTTTTAATTATACATTTTAAAGTGTATAGAAAGTACACTTTAAAGAGTTCAACAAAATAGTTACTTTCATTGAGCAA
This sequence comes from Arctocebus calabarensis, assembly GCA_963573935.1. Taxonomy (NCBI): domain Eukaryota; kingdom Metazoa; phylum Chordata; class Mammalia; order Primates; family Lorisidae; genus Arctocebus; species Arctocebus calabarensis. Next base: position 19,364 of record CAUYON010206954.1, on the reverse strand, counting down.
ATCAGCTGGGTTCATGAGTTGTGGAATTGGCAGGTGGAGGGGAACTTGATCTTGTTCCTATTTTAAAACTCTGTTTACTGGCAGGTATTTCACAGTTAAAAAAAATATGGTGAATTTAATAATCTGTTTAAATGTATGAAATATTGTTAAGTAGCCTTTGTATATTAAAAAAATGTAGCCTGATGGTAGTTGTCTTTTCTAATAGTTTATCATTCATATTTCAACTTATAAAGGGTTTCTAAACTTACCCTGTTTCATGGCCACAGCTCATGCTTCTAAAGCCAGTCAGCTGTCTTGAGGACCTGCCACTTGTTATGAGAGGACCAAGAAATAGGGTGAATGGATCAGTCCAAATCCATCACTAACCAATGGAAAAAAATGATTCAAAATGCATTCTCCAGTATGTCTGGATTACACTATTTTTAGGCAATGGTCTTTAAAATATTTAAAGTAGAAGTAGGTGTATCATGATGTTTACAATGAATTATAAATATGAAAATGGTATGAAGAGTGAGTTTCTAAATGAAATACTACTGAGCTTCTTCTAATTTTCAAAGATGAATCATCACATCAAATACTCTTTAGGCCGGGAGGGGAGGGAGGAGGATGGTTGGAGGGAGGGCGATTGGTAGGATCACACCTATGGTGCATCTTAGAAGGGTACAAGTGAAACTTACTAAATGCAGAATATAAATGTCTTCATATAGTGATTAAAAGACCATGAAGGCTATGTTAAACAGTTTGATGAAAATATTTCAGATTGTATATGAAGTCAGCACATTGTGTCCCATGATTGCACTAATGTACACAATTATGATTTAATTAAAGAAAAAAGGAAAAAAAATACTCTTTAGGCTTAAGAGTTGAACGGGCCAAGACAAATTGAGAAGCTCCAGTGTGTATGTGTCACATGCACTTATGTGGATACTAAGCCACTTACATGGTGTGGGGAGCTGTTTTGGAATAAATACAGTTAGATTTGTAGCCTATTTCTAGACCTCTGAGCCAGAATAGAAGGTAATGAGGTGAGATCTCTATGTTAGGGGTTCCATGGAAAGTTTCCCTAGCCTAGGAGTCAAGTGTTTTCTGTTTTTGTTAATGGAAGTGGGTATATTGTGAAGATAAACTGCTATATAGTTGATCAGAGTCTTGGCAAGATCAAACTGGCCATCTTAGAAAACCTGTATGCACAATGGTTAGGATAGGATACTGTATATTTTAGTGTATTTTTTTTTTTTTACTGAGGATACACGAAACCAGGTTACACTGATTACATTTGTTAGGTAAAGTCCCTCTTACAATTGTGTTTTGCCCCCCAAAGGTGTAGCACACACCAAGACCCCACCCCCCTCGCCCCTTCCCTCTCTCTGCCCTTCCTTTCCCCATCCCTCCCTCATTCTTTCTCTCTCTGTTCTCCCCTACCCTCACCCCCACCGTGTCATTAATTGTCATTAATTGTCCTCATATAAAAATTGAGTACATGGGATTCATGCTTCTCCATTCTTATGATGCTTTACTAAGGATACTGTATATTTTATGGACAGTCAGCCGAGCATGTCAGAACCAGTCTGAGGAATGACTCAAGTTCATCGAAAGCATGTATGGTAGGAGGAAGGGGACTCACATCTGATGGCCTGTGTTAACACCATTTGCTGTGCTGTTGCTTTACACGCTCCTCACTGCAGCCCCATGAAAGTAGGTAGTGTCACACCCATTTTATAGATAGGGAACCGCAGGAATTAAGTGACAGAATTGGGATTTGAAACTCGAATTGGTCTGAATACAGAAGCCCTTCCTTTTCCTCAACTATATCACACTGTTTTGAAGCAAGGCATAGTAGCATTTTTGACAAGCTCTGAATGGTGGGACTAATAGCTTATTTGTTAGTTTAAAAGGATATGACTATTATTTGCTTTGGCTGAAGAACATTTATTTGGAAATAATTTAGTTTAAAACAGGGTGTAACAGGCTGTTTTTGTAAATAAAATTTTGTTGGACCATAGCACACTCATTCATTTCTGAATTGCTGCTTCAGTGCTGTGAATGCAGAGCACAGTGGGTGCAACAGAGAATCTGGGCATCTGGGCCTTTACAGGAAAAGTTTACCAACCCCTTGTTCAAAGGCAAATGTATAAAAATGAAATAAACTGCCACTTTTGCATATTATAGTTTATTTTCATGTGGGTTGAACACCCCTCCCCTTAAGTAAGCAAATGTAGACATTCAGTTGATACTGTACATGGTCTCAAAGTGGTTGGAGTATAACAGTTTTTGACCTGAGAGTGATTTGGTTGAGCCTGTCTCAAGGGGGGTGTTCTCATTTTCTTGCTTCCTTAGGTGGCCTACCATCAGAGCAACTTTAATGCAAAAAGTCAGAATAAATTTAATCTAGTAAATCCTGCATTTGCTGGCATGGCAGTTTCTCATTGTGGGTGACACTCCCCCTAAAGGCTAAGCTGGAAATTTTGTGTGTGTGTGTGTGTGTGTGCAGTGTATTAAAAGAGGCATTATTTTATTGATACATCTCTGTCCTTTTATTTCTCCTTTATATTGGAGTTAAGGCAGTATGCTGACTTTGTTTTTTTTTTTTTGAGACAGTGTCTCACTATGTTACCCTTGGTAGAGTGCTATGGCATCACAGCTCACAGCAACCTCGAATTCTTAGGCTTAAGCTATTCTCTTGCCTCAGCCTCCCAAGTAGCTGGGACTACAGGCACCCACCACAGTGCCGAGCTATTTTTTGGTTGTGGTTGTCATTGTTGTTTAGCTGGTCCGGCTGGATTTGAACCTGCCAGCCTTTGGTGTATGTGTCTAAATAATTTTTTAATTCTGCTGCTTATACAGTTTTACAGTAAGGCTAAAAAATGCCCAGCATTTGTTTTAATGTTTCTAGTTATGTCTGCTATAGGAGTTCTGTGCAATCTTCGTTTGCATAATGAAGGGGAAAACAGTTTCTTAGACTGGAAAATGGGTGTAGTGGAAAAGGTTTGGCTCTGTGTTCAAGAGTTGCCCTTCCATGGATTTAACCAACCATTCCTGCCCCCCTGACTCCATACCAAGGGACAACTGTATTTTAATTTGAATTGTCTGCTTCATGGGAAAAGTCTGTAAAGTGGGACAGGAATGTTCAAATTATTTTTGGTGGCAAGTGTTTCAAATGGGTATAAGTTAACACTACAATTTTGTAGTGAACTATCACACCGGGGACATTCTTAATATTTTTTTTGAGAGAGCACCTCAAGCTGTCACCCTAGGTAGAGTGCTGTGGCATCACAGCTCACAGCAACCCCCAATTCCTGGGTTCAAGCGAGTCTCCTGCCTCTGCCTCCCAAGTAGCTGGGACTACAGGCGCCTGCCACAACGCCCGGCCATTTTTGGCTGCAGCTGTCATTGTTGTTTGGTGGGCCCAGGCTGGATTCGAACCCGCCAGCTCAGGTGTACATGGCTGGCACCTTAGCCCGTTGAGCCACAGGCGCCAAGCCACACCGGGGACATTCTTATTAGCCAAGGGCTTCTTGTACCATTTTATTTTATTTCTTTTTAAATTAAATCATAGCTGTATACATTAATGCAATTATGGGATACAATGTGCTGGTTTTATATACAATTTGAAATACTTTCATCAAACTGGTTAACATAGCCTTCACTGCATTTTATTAGTTATTGTGTTAAGACATTTATATTCTACACTTAGTAGATTTAACATGTACTCTTGTAAAAATAAGTTTGTGTGAATTCCTGCTTACATGAAATGTTGGGCAAACAAACGCTGAGTTCCTTGGCCAAGTGTTCGTTGGCCAGTTCATTCCGTCATTTAACACATACATATTAAGTACCTATTGGGTGGTCAAGCAGTGTTACAGGTGCTGAAAATAAACTAAACAGACAAGAATTCTTGAGGCGTAGAGGCCCTAAAGAGTGGTTGGCTGGGTGAGTTGGGTTCTCTTCACTATGTTTCTTAGTCTAAAACTCCTCTACAGAGATTGGAACATCACATCTGACCTGGCTTCTTTCAAGAGACCACTTAGAAACACTTTTCTGTAGGTGGCAAGGACGCTGCAGTGTTAGGAGGCCTGGGCTGGAGTTGGCCCTGCTACGACCTTCTTACAGCTATATCACACATCCTCCACCCTCTTCTTCTCCTCTGTAACTGGTTTTTGTAAACTTCACTGCAGCCTCTAATTATTATCAAACTGCATTTAGTTCAACGTAGTTGTTTTATAGATGAAGATATAGATGAACTTTCCTTGCTTGGTGAGTTAGAGACAGCCAAGGGCCTTTGCGCATAAGTCTACTACATTTACCAAAGTGCCACACTGCTTCCCATTGTCCTATTAGAGCCATTATTGTCATTAAAAAAAAAAAACTACTTTATTACTCAGTTACCACCAGCCATGCACTATCCCTGTATCAGTAGCAGAAGACAGTAGGAACTTTTCTTCCTAGTATTTCTAAGGTCAGTACTAATTTGTAGAGTTGGTCATGGTGTCAGCATTCAATAATTATACTTTTGTATTAAAAAAAAAAAGCAAATGGTTAGCAGAGACACCAGGCGGTCCTAAGCTCTTCACTCATACTAACTCCTTCATATTGCCCAATAATTAAAATAGGGATAATAACAACCAAAGTCCAGAGAAGTTAAATAACCTGTCCAAGCTCAAATAATGAGTTGCAGAGTCAAAATCTGGATGTAGTCAGCTGCAGCATCTCTGCTGTCCAGCACCATGCGGTTCCAGCTTCTGGAAACTCCAGGGATCTACTGAAGCCATTGAATAAGAAGAGGCTCATTGTGAAAATGACACATTACCTGGACCCTTGGGTTTCTCAGATCTGTACTTGATCCAGCTTTTAATGGCAGTGGCATCTGCTGTAATTCTACAAATGAGGCCTTTAAACATAAAGGTCATATGTGTTATATTACTCCATTTATATGAAATGTCCAGAGTGGGTAAATCAATGGAGGTAGCAGATTTCTGATTGCTGGGGGATTGAAGAGTGGTAAGTGACTACTAATGGTTACAGGTTTCTCTTTGGGATGATGAAACATCCTCAAATTGATTGTGACAATAGTTATACAACCTTGGATATACTAAAAAACCTTTAAATTATACACTTGAAAAGGATGAGCTGTCAGGTATGAGTTATATAAGACATTTAAATGAAGAGAAAATGGGGACTTCTTTTATATTCATTTTAAGTTGAATTTCTTTCTTTCTTTCTTTTTTTTTTTTTTTTTTTTGCAGTTTTTGGCCAGAGCTAGGTTTGAACCTACCACCTCCGGCATATGGGGTCAGCGACCTATTCCTTTGAGCCACAGGTGCCACCCCTTACATTGAATTTTTTATGACAATTGACGACATCAGAAAGTTCATTCTTCTATAGTTTATGGATGAATAGGTACAGGGAGGTGAAGTTATAACCCAGCATTTAAAGGACTGCCTTGACAGTAATTTAAGTTTAGTTTTAAAACATCAACTTATTCATAAAACATTTCAAATCTTAAAGTATCTAATTACTAAGAAGTAATTTTGTGTTTGTTACTGAAGAAAGTCTGCCCCTAGCATATAATTTTACTTAATCAATACAAAAATTTCAAGGCAAATGTATCCAAATTGTGTCATCTAGTTTATCTCATACATTCTGCTATCTCTGAGAATAATAGGTTATTTTGCTTGCATGTGAAAATAAAGTGAGGGGCTTTTCAAAACATACAATTTTTTCTGAGTTTAATTCATTCTGTAGATATTCATCTTTTTTAAAAGTTCATTTTATGGGTTGGCACCAGTGGCTCAAAGGAGTAGGCGCTGGCTCCATATGCCGGAGCTGATGGGTTCAAACCCAGCCCCAGCCAAAAAGCGCAAAAAAAAAAAAAAAAAAAGTTCATTTTATGTCATGCTACCTCTTAGCAGTTCCAGATTTTTGGAGTAACCTTTTCTAGAAAGAAGTATTTTCCCTTAATTATTAATTTTCAAGCTTCAGTGGTAGTTGCCTAATTCCAGTTTCTGGGATTTGGTGAACCAGTACATAAGTTTGCCCCATTACGATGTTTCACAATACTGTATATTTCCTATGCAATCATCCACTCATCAGTTGCGAGTGCCAGTGTGTGCCAGGATACAGCCATGAACCAAATAGGCACAAGCCTTGCCCTTCCTGATAGTCCTAATCATTTTTTTTTTAATTTCAGGTTAATTTGAGGGTACAAAGAATTAGGTTATAATGTTTGCATTTGTTAGGTTTGGTCTCTGTTGTAGTTGTGTAGTTGTGTCTCGCCCCCAGGAAGTAGGCCATCAACCTCCACATAGTGCCTATTGAGTGAGAGCACACCAATCCACCTCCTTTTCTCTCCCCTCCCTCCTGCCTCCTCCCCCATCTTGAATTGAGTTTGTCTCTTGTGTGGGCGTGTATTAGATCATCTGCTGGCTTCATATTAGTATTGAGTACACTGGATACTTGCTTTTCCATTCTTGTGATACTTTACTAAGAAGAATGTGTTTCAGGTCCATCTAGGTCAAGACAAAAGATATAAGGTCTCCATCCTTTTATGACTGAATAGCATTCCATTGTATAAAAATTCATTTTATCATAAGGACATTTGCACTAGATTGTTTATCACAGCTCAATTTACAATCACCAAAATGTGGAAACAACCTAAATGCCCATCAACCCAGGAATGGATCCACAAACCTAATCTTTTAAGATGACCCTCACCTGTTCATCTCTGCCCCTATTCTTCCTAGTGGTTGCCTTGTCTACATCTTCATTGCCTCTCTTGGGCATTTAAGGACAGTGGCTGACATTGCAAAGTTATCAGATTGCTAAGTTTTATACCAAGTTGTGTTAATATTTGCTATGATGGATTTTGCTAGTGTGTGGTTGCTCTTGTAATGCAACCTGGCAAAAAGATTTTATGAAAATCCACAGTCACCTTGTTGAACTGGTTGTGATTTACCTCCCACTGACTTCATATATATCCATGTCATAAACTTCCTTAAATAAAATAACCAGAGCATTACTTAGTTTCCTGTTGTTGTTGTAACCTTCGCAAGTCTAAATAGATCCTTGCATTAAAATGGTATTTGTGTATGCTCTAAATGTGATGCTTTCATTTATGATTGAATTACAATGAATATGCATTATTTAAATGAAATGTATAGTTTCCCTAGAAAATACTGATTAAGTCAAATCTTGCTACTTTGATTTCAATCAAATCTATGCCATTTTATACTGCCTTAATTTGGGGAAAACAGAATTTTTATAGGGAACAATAGTATGAGTTTAATTGTTTACCCTTTTTCCATTCTGCCTGGCTGCCTCTAAATTGTCTTTCCAATTAAGAAATGTGGAAGTTTGAGGTCTGCTGCACAATTATTAATAATAAACATTGCAGTTCTTTTAGATGACAATTTAAGTATTATGACTAAAAGTTCCTGAAATGTGTGTGGCCTCTTCCATTGAGTCCCCCTTGTGTATTTAGCTCCCTGTTTCTGTTCTTCCCTAGTTCCCTGAACTTGACTGAAGCTTTTTCCCATACTACCTGCACACTGGTTTAGTTGTCTTTATGTTTCATTCCCACTGGGGCCTCGTATGCAAATAAGGCCTGTAAGGTAGCCCCGTTTGTTCTTAGCTGCAATATGTCAATCTCAGATGTCCCAAACTGAGTTGATATTGAATGTTATCTCTTTTGGCAGAGCTTCCGGGATGGCTTCTGCATCAACTTCTAAATATAATTCACACTCCTTGGAGAATGAGTCTATTAAAAGAGTAAGTTGAGTTTTCAGATTTCTCTCTTCCTCTGCATTTCTTTTTTCATATTTGACTATTATGTGGTCATATTGGATTGATTGAATCATGAATTTCATTATTCATTCACATTGTATAAATACAGGAATACATGTGGTTTTATTACCTCATCTCGTTCCAAAAAAGATTTTAGATACCTTATGTGTGTCAAGTGAGTTTTGCATTTGTAAATCCTTTCATGTGACTTCCCTTTTGAGAACCTCTGTCTTGTGAATTACTGCCAGATGTTACATGTTACATTTAAGGTACAAGGGATCCTCTACCTTGAAAACTTTCGGAAAGAGATAATGGACTGCCACAGGTCACTGAGTGGGTTGCTACCCCTTCCTAAATATTGGTGTTTTTCCTAGTTACGATGATATAGTAGTTGCATAACCAAAACAAATATAACTTGAACAGCAAATGGTTCGAGGTGTCCTGGGGGAAAAATTACATTCTTAGCAGGAGATTTTGGAATATATATTGAAAGGAAGGGGTGAATTTAAAATGAGCTTTATTCATGGCCCTTTAAGATTATTCACCAGAGGTGGGGGAAGGGGAGAGCAGAGAGAAGGAAGGAGGGAGGCTGGCGGGGTATCACAGTGTGTGGACACACCTTTTGGGGGCAGAACACAATTATAAGAGGAACTTTATTTAACAAATGCAATCAATGTAACCTGGTTCGTTGTACCCTCAATGAATCCTCAACAATAAAAAAAGAAAGATTATTCACCAGAAAGGTTAATTTATACTCCTGCCTGAAGTGTATAGCAATGACCAAGCAATCAGATGGGAGCAAAATACTGTCTTTTCATTTATATTCCTTGATTGCTAATGAGGTGAACCTTTTTTCTTTTAAGTGTATGATTCATTTGTATTTCTTTTGTGATGTGATTATTCATGTCTTCTGCCTGTTTTGGGGGGGTTTTCAGGGAGATTTTTTTCTTATTGATTTATATTATAATTATTCTTGATATATTATGATATGTGTTACGAGTGCTTTTCCTGGTTTATTGTCAATCTTTTAATTATATTTATGGTATTTTGTTTTGATTTTGAAATATAGAGGTTTAAAGTGTTTATGTAATCTCAGCTATCAATATTTTCCTTTATATTTTCTGCTGTGGGTGTCTACAAGGACCTTCCTCATCTCCAAAATTATATAGGTTTTTATTATATTTTCTTGTAGTATTTTTATGGCATAAGAATCAGCTCTAAACACAAGAGTAACTTCAAGAATGTAATTATAAGTCCTTGCATAATGCTACTCTGATATAAACTTGTATCCCATGTTAATCCCATGTTATCCTGTCTTAATCAAAGATTCACTTCCCTTATTGTGTGGTTGGATTATGGTTTCTTCCCTTGACCTAGAAATGTGGCATTTAAAAGGCATACTGAATATTACATTTGCTTGTTATACTGTTTTTAGTTAGTGAGAGGCAATGTTAAAGGATGATGATAATTTCTTTCCAATCTTACATTTATAGAAGATATGTGGTTTTGTTTCTCACAGAGGAAGGCATTCCTCAACTGGGAACAATTTGTCTTCCTTCTTAGTTAAAATGCTTAGCTTGTGAGCACTAGAAAATGTTTACAATTGGCCTGGAATTTAAATTCTGTGTCTGAAAAAAAGAGATAAAACTATTTAAAAATCCAGCAAAACACCCCTCTTTGGCAGGTAATGTTTCACCTAAATATACAACTCACATTTTTTCTTCTTTCATAATTCATAGTAATTCTCTGTATTTGCAGAACCCCTGATAATTCACAAAAGTGTGTTCATGTGTTTTGTTCCACTTAATAGAAAACCACTCTGAGGGAAGCATTACTATCTTCACACATGAGATGATTACAGTGTGATTTTTGGCAGAGAACTAGAAAAAAATGCAATGAAAAATACTGCTGAATAAACCTTTTGCCCAAACAGATGTTAGAGAAGTGCCTCGTGTGTCTTAAAACTCACACATGGAGCACATTGTGGGGGTGAATCTCCCGGGGCAGCTGAAGGAGTTGAACAACAGTGACTGTCCATGGCACACTGGGCTCTCAAGAACTCACCTGTGCATTTTAGTGGTTACTAGTTGGCCCACCCAGCAGAGCTGCAGAAGAGATTAAATGTGGCACACCCCTGGGAATACCCCTAAAAGCAGGAGGCCTAAAAAAATTATAAAGTAACCTGGAGAATTTGTATAAATGGCTCCCAAGGCCCTTGCCAGCTCAAAAGTTCTCCAATAGACCACTCTTTCCTCTTATCTAGGATGAAGATCTTAGTAAAGGTGAGGAAGTAAAAAGTGATGAAGGATCTTAGGAAAATAGAAAACTCAATATATAATAACATTTATTTTCTAGCATTGTAATAGGATTCTGGCAGACTTTTGTTTTGTTGTTCAGTTAAGGCTTCATGAGATTAAAGTTTTCATTTCTGCTCTCTACAGAAGATGGCCGAGTATTTAATATGAATAAAAAGCTGCCACAGTATATGCATACCTACAGAATACACTTAATACTGACTTTTTTATCACTTTCCTAAAAGCTGTTAACTTTAAAGTGCTTAGAAGTGTTGTTTAAAATTAACATTATTGAAAAACATGCTAACATTATTTAAATTCAGGCTAGAAGTTAACACATCTAATGAATGTTGATGCTAGATGGTATTTATTAAGTTTGAATTTTCTGTGCCAATTTCTCAAATGCGAATTATCTACCTTTTTTTCTTTAAAACACATATTTCTACTTGCTTATGCTCCAGGTTTCTTAAAAACCTGGACAAAAGTAACATCGTTGCTTCTGATGCCTCTGTCTCGTTTCTAGCCATCTCAAGATGGAGTAACTCAGGATCTCAGTGAGTCTGTCCCTCGACTTCCCGGAGAAACACTAATCACTGGTAAGACCCTCTGACCTTAGGATTTGCACTGATCCAGTGGGAAGTCCAGTGGGATCAGGTGGCTTCAGTGCTGTTTCTTCTTTAGGAGTCAGAGTTAGACAAATAGGCCAGCTTCGTTTTAGGGTATTAACTCAGAACTTTCTGGGTTTGTTTCTTGATCAGAGTTCTTTTAAGAGCTTCATGCTCATAAGGATAGTGGTATTCTTGTCTCTGTGCCAGAGACTAAGAATAATTTAGGGGAAACAATGGGGATTCTCTCTTAAAAGTCTCTCATTGGAGCTATAAGCTCTCATGGCTGAAGGTTTAAGAACAATAGATATTAAGATTTCCACTCTATCGTATCTGCTTAAAATGATGAACTGAAAAAGTCTTGAAGGCTTCAGTATTTTCCTTTTTGAAATATAGGAGACCTTATCGGCTTAAAATATCTTTAATTTGTCAGAAAACAGAAGTTAGTAATATTGAGGTAACATTTTGATGTGTTATTTTTTTCATGATAAATTAAGAAGATATCTTCTTTGGAAAGGGCCAGATCATTCTGGCTTAAGAATATAGAAGCATCTGGCAGTTTCTAAGCCAAGTGCTAATGTTGGTAGGCATTCAAATTTTAGATTAAGGTCAACACCCTCTTCTCAGATTCAATGTATTCAGAAATTATACCATCATCATTGTTTCAAAGAACCTTTCAGTTTATTGACTGAGATCTGAGTTGTTTGCCTTACATGGCTAAAATACTAATTAGATGAAGGTGTTAGACGAGGTACCTTTGTGAATTAGTTATGCACCTCGAGAAACTATTCTGAGTCCATAGACTTGCACACATTCTAGTTTTGAAATGGAAACCAGTGGGATGTATCCATCCCAGTTTATGAGTAAAAGCAACAAAGATCTTTTACTTTTGATGATCTTCATATGTGAAGTGTTGGTGTGCATCAGTGCCTGAACTTTAACCAAGATAGTCCCTAATAGAAGTAGGATGAAATAGCCTTACTAGGTATTTTTTTATTTAGCACTTGAGGAGAAAAGAATTTGAAAATAATTAAAAATCTTTAAAAGCCAGTAACACATTCAAGGACATCCTTGAAAGATAAGAGAAAATATGTATTTCTATTATAATTAATCAACTCTTCTGATTTAATTTCTCCTTATTTTTATCCTTCCAAAGATACTACTTTTTTGCCCATCTGTGTTATATCACTTCAGTATTTGAAATGAGCCTAGTTAAACTCTTCTCTGGACTACTAAAAAGAAAGAATAGACTATAGGAAGATTTCTACTGCTGACATTTATTTATTGAAAACATCATGACATTTGTGTGGTTAGAGGTTGGCAAACCCCAGCACCTAAGGTGGTTAGTCCATGAGACTATCCAGTGTGAATCGCCTTCCTCTTGTTGAAATAGCTCAAATAATCACCTTCACCCATCCAGGGGTAGCAGCAATAGCACCCTCATTCTCTTCTCTCTGTTGTCACTTTGCCCCACATAGCTGTCACTACAGTGTAGTTCCTCCACTGCTCCCACTCAACCAAGCACGGTGACGTGGAAGCGTTGCCAGGGCTTGCTGCCTACCCTTTCAGTAAATTTTTTGCTGTAGTTATTCTTAGCCAAATAGTTTATTTTAAATTAGTACCATTTGTTGTGTATCTTGGTATATATTTCCATTATTTTAGGGTACTTTTTTTATCTTAATAGACAAAGAAGTTATTTACATATGTCCTTTCAATGGCCCCATTAAGGGAAGAGTTTACATCACAAATTATCGTCTTTATTTAAGAAGTTTGGAAATGGTAAGTAAAATATAAGACCATAAAGATGACCCTAACTGTAAAGATAATGCTAAACTGTTTCTCTTTTACTTTGCAAGATTGACTGTTGATCGGATTAGCATGGGGGATATATTTGCTTCTCAACTCTTTAATTTTTTGCTTCTACAAAACTGATTTAACACTAACAGCTGCATAGGTAGGGAATAGAGTAAAGTGAAAAAAGTAGGTTTTATCCCTTATAATGGTAGGGGGTAGGTCAGTAATTGTAACTATTTGCTAGTTTGGAGAAGTTATATATAGAACAGTGGTTCTTTACTAGAAGCATAAATGAGAACCACTTATAGAGTTTAACAAACAATTCAGTGTCCATCGATATTAAACATTTAAAAAGTGACAGATATCCTAGATAGGCATCATTAGAGTATCCAGGCCTGTGGTCTAGGTACAGCTTTATTCTCTGAAAGATCACAGAGGAGAATAGTGATGAAATTCCTTGTTAAGGCCCACCATTCTGGAACTTTCCAAGTGTTTGATTACAGAGCCCTAGGTAGCAAGTGTAGAGTTAGGATGACTATGGTATCACACACTGCCACTCTACTTCTTCAATCCATGGCTGTGAATGTTTGCCATAGCATTTCAAGGAATGTTTCCTTGATGAAACAATGACCTAGAGGAGAGATGGCCCAGAAGAGGAGGGGAGGATGTGTAGCTCTGTGGCTGTCACAGAAGGACTTACATAGATGGTTGTGGGTTGTCACTGCCCAGGTCAGTCTGAAGGGATGGAATAAGGGGCATAGGTCCAGGACACAGAGAAGAGCAGCCTGCCAGCAGGAGACCCAAGACTGCTGGGGAAAATGTAGCTTTTGCTTTTGCTCCACCTATTTTTTAGGGCAATTCTAATCTAGATTAGTTTGTATATTTTGATCTTTTTATTTTATAATTTGCATTATGTCTGAATCTTGAAAAATGCTGTTATTTACTGCCTTAGCTGTGGGAGCCTACTTTTATAGCTGTTTTAACTTATAGTATCTCCTAAAGCAAAGTGGTCCTGGGGACAGGTGCATGGATCAGGCCATAGGACATTTCATTTATATGAATCTATTCAGATTTTTAAGACTGGAGGTGGGCCCAGCACACTTCTGCTGCATGACTGTACTATCTTTAAGATTGGAGATGAATTAATGTTCAAATTTTCCAGAATGGAAAAGAAGATTCTGGAAAGCAAGCTAGATGTCAACCCTTAGTAACAATTGGCAAACACTCTAAAAATAACGATTTTAAACAGATGATTTTTAAGTACCTAGAAAATAAAGAAACCATTGGGAGTGTTACACATTGTGTTGCTGGAATCAAGGCCATATTACAGACCCTGGGAAAGACACTTAAGTTAAATGGTGGTGTTTAATGCCAGCTAGGAGTGATGGTCCCTAACATCCTGCTGTGAATTTCTACTATAGTGCAGAGGACCACATAGAAGGTATGCATGTCCAATATGTGAGAAACTCCAAGCTAGCCAATGTGCTAGATGACAGAATCAGGGTTTGAAATTATCTCATTGGCTAGGATGTTTGGAGCAAATCTAATAGTGCAAAATTTAGCATGGATGACATTAATTTAGTAAAAACCAGTTGTATCACTAAAGGATGGAGGAAGTTTGTCTTAACAGGGGTCCAAGCTTATTGGAACCAGTAATTGGATAGGACTGATTAAAAAGTCAACATACCTATAGGCTGAATTAATAGAAGTATAGTATAATGACTGGACAAAATGAGACAGTAACCCCATCTGAAGTGTCATGTTCAAAGCCGGGTGATGGACATTGTAAGGGGGGCATTGACAAAGTAGAGAGAGTTTGGATAAAGCAAACCAAGCTAGTGAAGGGACTGCAATATGCTTACTGACAAAAATAAATGCTGATCTTGCCTGAAGAAAAGAAGAATAAAGGGAGACATGATAGAGCCATCTATGAATATTTGAAGTACCTTATGTGTGGGAAAGGGATTAGATGCATTCTGTATAGCTCCCAAGGGACAAAGTAGGGTAAACTGAAAGATTTTATGCTAATGTATGTGAGAATTGTCAAAAAATCACAATGACAACAAACATAATAGTCTCTTTTGCTTCTGAGACTCTTTGCTTATTGACTGGTTATGTATGCCTGATTCCATTTTATGCTATCACTGAGGATGAGGTGGAGAAATTATTCACACTGGGATGACGCGACAAGATTGTATATACAGTGTGATCTCAACTTTGTAAAACAAACTAATTATTTGTAAAAAAGAGGTTGGAAGAAAATACACCAAGAATTTCAGTACTTGGGATATCTGCAGAGTGAAATTATCCATGCTTTGTTTTCTTCCTTTGTCCATATTTTTAAACACACCTAGAATGAGCAGGTATTACTTTTATAATCAGGAGAACACTTAGAAAGTTTTATTTTTGTTTTCACATGGCACCCTGGAGAGTGGGGATTAGTGCCAAGTGGGTGAATAAGATGCCTGCCTGACACTAATTAATAACTTATTTCTTCTTCCACTGAGTTTTATATAAACATTTTCAGCAATTGGCCACAGCATTTAGTCCAAGTGTAAAATCAAGCACCTAATAGCAGAAAATGTCATATGAAGAATGCCCTTTAAATGGTTATACAGAAGCCTAAAAAGCATAGTCATCATAGTGGTTCTTCACTTAAAGTCCTAAATAAGAGCATTAATTGTAGATCTTTCTGGAAAGCATGAAAACTGTTGTTGCATGTTTGCCAAAGAGCTGTCATGTCACTGGCATTTTGAAGTGGACACCTGTTTGTTTCAGGTATGTAAATTGCAGTGGGAGTGATGAATCCAGATGTGTGTGGTCTGAATCTTAAGTCAGCCCCCATATGTCAAGGGCAGATTCCCTGCCTCCTGCTGCCCAGGGAAGTAGAGGAATGGTGGTCATGTCCTTGGATGGCCACAGCGCCTTCTACCTGGTCCTTTTTGTACTGCCGCCAGAGTGATCCTCCTTAAAGTACGGCTGCTGGCTAGCCTCTCAGTTATGGAACAATGATTGGCTGCCTACTGCCTACAGAATAAGATCCATTCTCCTTTGTGTGGCATAAAAGTCCTTCTCCCTTCTCTAGGCTTGTCTCACACTACTCCCCAAACGTGCTGTTCTCAAACTATATGACCCCCCTTCCCCTCTACTTGCCATCCTTACTAAACCTGGAAGCCCTTCTCTGCTCTCTTTGAGAAGCTGCTGTTCGTCCTTCAGAACCCACCTCAAAAGCCATGCCCTCCCTGGAGCTTTCCCCAGCTTCCTGTGAAGGGATCGCTCCTCCTTTGTGCCTCTGCAGCCTTTTCTTGTGCCTCTGTGTTAACACATTGCTGTGCAACCTTCCCTGGCCACCTTAGCTGAACTTTTAATACCCTTCTTTCATGTTTCATTTTTCTCCTGGGCATTTACCACTATCTCCTCTTTCTCTGAGTCATCTTGTTTGTTGTGTCGCTGAGCACAGGGATTCTTGTCTGTTTGTTCCCCAGTGATTTTTCAGCTCTTCGGATGGGGCCTGGCACACTGAAGGTGCTCAGCCAGTGTGTGTAGCATGAACGATGCTGTCTTTTCCACTGCTCTGTCTGTGGTCTGAACAATTGCTCAGTCCTTTTGACCCTTTCTGTCTAGCTAGTGCAGTGTCTAGTAGACAGTCGGTTCTCAGTAAAAGCATCTTCATTGAGTGAACTCAGGAGGGAACAGACTCCTGTGTTACTACTGCCCAGAGGACAAAGGCCTAGTTGCCATGTTTGACCACAGTATGGACTCGACTACATTGTGGTATCTTGAGGACTAGCATTGCTTCTGGAGTTGAGGAACTCCATAGCCACCTTTTGGCATTGAGGGAGCTAAGGCATTTGGCTTTGGGTTAATGTTATGACTATAGTCAGGGCTACTGTAAGCATGTGGTGCCCTGTTAATAGGGTAGAGTACCGTGAGAAAGACTGTTTTCAGATTCTCTTCCAGAGCTCTGGGTTCAGATGCTATAGCAGATGAGAAAGATAAGCCTCGTTCATTCACACATTCATGTCTTCATTCCAGAAACATTCCCTGAGCATTGTGGTGAATCTAACACCATGCAAGGTGAAGCATACTCTACCTTGAGGTCTGCACAGCCTCATGGGATATAAAGATGAACAATTCTGATGTAATATGACAAAGCGTACAGTGGCATGCATAGTGCTGCGAGGTTGTAACTTCTCGTGAGGACTGTTAACCCAACGTGTTGAATCAGAGAATGTTTTGTAGAGGAGGTGATACTGGAACTGAGTCTTGAAGAATGGTTACAATTTCCTGAGTAGGAGGGATGGGGGTGGGGAAAATATCAGGTAGATTTCTGTGCCCATGTGGCGCTTTTCCATGTTGCGTGTGTAAGGATAAGGGACAGCATCATATGCTGTGGAGCTGGTTGAGTGATCTGTTGCAGTTGGATCATCGGGGTTAGAGGGAAGATTGGGGAACAGGAGAAGATGAGGCTGGAAGAAAAGCCAGCAGCCTCAAGAGTCTTGTAAGTCACAGTTAAGCAGTGTGTAGGTTATGTGGCAAATGACATATGAGATGTGTGTTTCAGGAGGAGAACTCTGGCTGCAGAATTTTAGTAGAGGGACAGGGAAGCAGAAAGACCAACTGGCATGTTATTTTAGTTTTCCAGGTAAGTGACAAGGGCCTAATACATTTGTAGTGGAGATAGAAAACAGGGTACAGCTGTGAGAGACTTGAAAGTATGCAGGTGGCATTTGGAAATAAACAGGAATTTAAGGAAAGAGCTGAGTCAAGAGATGACTCCTATGAATTTTCACTTGGCTGATGAGAGCTGCCCCATTCATCGAAATCGACAGTATAGAAGGCATGTTGTGGATAAGTCCCGTGTGGAAATCAGACTGAAGGAGGGGACGTCCAGCTGCCAAGTGGACATGTCTC
Organism: Arctocebus calabarensis; assembly: GCA_963573935.1. Classification (NCBI taxonomy): domain Eukaryota; kingdom Metazoa; phylum Chordata; class Mammalia; order Primates; family Lorisidae; genus Arctocebus; species Arctocebus calabarensis. The sequence continues at coordinate 1,978 of CAUYON010206954.1, read as the reverse complement.
AGGAGCAGTAATAAACGTGACCCTGAAGCTTCTGAAGCGATCAGTACCATGGTAGTACTGAAGCCCAGAGCAGAATGTGAGATTCCCTGAGGAGATTGCATGATGTGAAAGCTGTGTGCTGGGGACAGAGGCATTCTTCCATGGTGGGGACAGAAAGAAGCACCAGCAGAGAAAACAAAGCAGTGGCAGTGGAACAGCAGGAAGTTCCTGATAAAAGGCTGTGGGAGAAGTCAGTAGGAGAGAAAAATCTCAAGAAGAGAGTGGATTTCAGTGTGAAATGTTGGAAGGTTCGGTAAGAATGAAAAGTGGCCGTGGAGTTGACCATGAGGAGGTCGCAGGGAGCCCCAGTGAGGACAGAGTCAGCAGAGATGTCAGTCTGATTGGTCTCCCAGGGCTCGTGAGCTTCTGCCCATTTGTTCTTTTCCCTGTAGCTTCAGTGACTTCTCTAGGTAATGTCACATTGTTCGCTGTCAAAGCTCCTTAAGCCAAAGGTTCAAATGACTGTCTGGTGGACACGGTAGAATGATGGTTACCAGAGGCTGGGAAAGTGGGGGACAGGGGTGTAGGAGAATGGTTAATGGGTACAGAAATAGTTAGATACAATAAATGACATTAGCTAGCTCAACAAAGTGACTGTAATCAACAATAAGTTTGGTTACACATCAAAATAGCTAAAAGAGTGGAAGTGGAATGCTCCTAACACAAAGAAATGATAAATGCCTAAGGTTATGGATACTCTTATGACCCTGATTTTGATTAATTCACATTATACAACTGTATCAAGCCATCACATGTACCCTGCAGAGATATATAACTCTCACGTACCCATGATAATTAAAAACAAAAAATTAAAAAGACAAAGCTTACAGGTTACTGAGCCCTTTTCCATGTGAGCCATGGTAGCAGCTGACAAGAGGAAAAGCACATTCTGGCCCAGCCTTGTCCCTGGTATTGACCTTTCTTTGAGCCTCAGGTTCACATTCGTTACCACCTCCTGCAGATCTGTCAACTTTCAGCTGGCATCCCAGACGTGTGGCCAAGCTGGCCTCCCTGCCTTCAGACTCTCCCATTCCATTCACCTGTTCCCTGATACTCACCCTACACTCCTACCTGATCTTAATGTGCATTCCTTAGCCAGCTGTTCACGGCCCTGTCCAAGATGCCCCATCTTGTCTTCCCAGCACTGCTCTTTCACACATCTCCACAGAGAACACATGCTCTGGCTCCCACAGGCTGGTCGCTAGTCTCTAAGCAAGCTGTATGCTTCCTCACCTGTGGACTCCTCCTCCAGCCCTTTTTTCCACCTGCAATACACATTCATCCCCACCCCTCCCTACCATCTGTCCTCTAACCTCATTAGAAAAATTTTTGAAATATTTAATATATAAAGCCTTTAAAGAATGCCATAACTGATGTAGATTCACCAACTAGCCAGAGAAACCCCATCCCTTCTTTCACCTCCACACCAGAGATAGTCACCAGCCAGGAGTTGGAATTTCTCAGTCGTGGTCATTGCACACATTCCTTTAAAAAATAAAATGTCATCTGGGAAATGTGTAGGAAGCTAAAGGAATGGGGGCTTCTAAGTCTTCCAGTTGAGCAGATCACAACCCTATAATTTGAAGTGTAATTTTTTCATCTAATTTGCCTCTAGCTTGAGGACTTCTGGCAAGATGAGAAGCTTGTTGGGGAGTATAAAGTTTTTGTTTTGTGATAAGACAGAAACAGCACATTCTTCCTACATTAACTTCAAGGAGAAATTGATTTGGCTTTTCTTGGAAAGATAGAATCATAATGGTTCTATTCTTATGGCAGAGTATTACCCAAAGATTCTTAATTTTTTTTTTTTTTGAGACAGAGCCTCAAGCTGTCACCCTGGACAGAGTGCAGTGGCATCACAGCTCACAGCAACCTCCAATTCCTGGGCTCAAGTGAGTCTCCTGCCTCTGCCTCCCAAGTAGCTGGGACTACAGGCACC
>CAUYON010206947.1:0-16982 GCA_963573935.1 Arctocebus calabarensis | reverse complement strand
TATTTTATTTTATTTTTGAGACAGAGCCTCAAGCTGTCATCCTGGGTAGAGTGCTGTGGCATCACAGCTCACAGCAACCTCCAACTCCTGGGCTCAAGCAAGTCTCCTGCCTCCGCCTCCCAAGTAGCTGGGACTACAGGCGCCTGCCACAACACCAGGCCATTTTTTGGTTGCAGCTGTCATGGTTGTTTGGAGGCCCAGGCTGGATTCGAACCCTCCAGCTCCGGTGTACATGGCTGGCGCCTTAGCCGTTTGAGCCACAGGCGGTGAGCCAAGTCTGTTAAAGTTCTTCTATGCAATAAAGGTGACATGGATAGAGACAATGGTATGGGCAAGAGACATGATCTTTGAGTTAGGGACCAAAGCGGGAGGCATAGCTGAATAAAAGGAATAAGTATTAACCTCACTCAGAGAATAAAACTGAACTGAATACACTACATGCCCACGTTACGCCCTCCAACCTCCTAAACGCTATTCAATGAGACAGAGAGAGAGAGATGTGTGTTATTCTAGAAAGTGTGATTGTCTTTGCCTATGCCTCTTCCACCATGAGCCTCTAAATCAATATAGGGGTAAAGAAGGACCTTAGGGTGAGGGGTATAAATGTGAGATTTTCAACTTGTTTCCAATATTCAGTTTCCCAGATTCAAAGAGATAGCCCTAGCTGAGATCAGCCCCTCCTGAAGGGCGCTCCACAAGACGACTCCTCATTTATAAAACACTGTATCTCCAAAAGGTGATGTGTCCATGTAGGCGTTGGTGGAGGAGACAACTCACCCCCTGCACCAATTTCTTTGTCCTCGCCTAGAATGGTGGGAGTTTTACATCTGCTGCTCTCATGAACATTTTATTATTTTTTCATAAGCCTTTAAAAGAATTATTATTTCCTTCGGGAAAAAAATCCAGGGATCTTCCAAGCATATGAGATATGCACAATCCTCCCCCCACCTGTCTTCTGTACTGGGCCTAAGGTACAGTTCTCCCCTCAAAATTGCTCGAGGTCCCCCAGAAATCAGAAACTGGATACCCCCAACTTTTTTTTCACATATTACCTTGGAGCATAAGTACCTTGCTAAGGAACTTTTTGAAGAATGAAATTCCTCCGGGTTTGAGGTTGGCTGATGTTTGCAAGCAAGTTGGGCTCTAGCAACTTCATTCTGTTCCACTGCACCGTCTCCATCTAGTCCACCTGAGTAACTTGGTTTCCCTTGGAATGGGGACCTCAGGCATCCCTAGGTCAAAACCAGCAGTTCCTCCAATTGCCAAACCTCTCACCTCCACCCTAGGAGGAAATCAGAGAAAGCAGGGCCTTGCCCTCATGTCACTGGCATACTTTGTCTCTTTGCCAAATCTTATACTTCTACCATGCAAGGTAAATAGGTGTAAGATTCAAGGGAGAGCCAGGCAGGGTGATGGAATCGGCCAGATCAAGGGGGCCGATGCAGCTCAAACTTCTGCCAGCACGGCGGATGCAATCACCATGTCCCGATCCTGCCCTCACCCCTGTTCTGTGCACATCTCCAGTACTGAATGAAAGAAGCAGCCAGCTTCACAAGCTCCAGGGGGGCGGTAGTGCGTCCCAGTGATTTACGGGGACAGGGAGGGACAACTCTCAGGTGTGGGACCCACAGCCCGGTCACATCCATGTTAATAGCTTCACCCTGCTCCCTGTTAACTTTGATGTTTCCCTAAGAAAATTCGGATGAGAACAAATAGCGCCCCAACCCCCAACCCCATGTTTCCACAGCCTCCAGTTTCACTGAGACCCGGCATCATCACCCCGGCATCCAGGGGTATTCCTCGGAAGCCTCTGGAAGGTCGCGAAGTTCTTACCTGGGTCTGCTGGGAGAGGCACTCATGCGGCCGCGCGGTCCGGCGGTCAGCGGTGCTCAGGACGCTGCCGGCCACCGCTCACCACGTCTCCCGCGAGCCAGTCCCACGTGGAGGCGGGGAGGCGGCGCGGAGTCGGGGACACTGGCACCGGAGCGGCCCGGCGGGAGAGCCCAGGGCCGGGGCGAGCGGGGCCCGGGGCGCGAGGACGCGGCGCTCCCCCGCTCTCCGTGGGCGCAGAGGCTCCCCCGTCTCCGCGGCTAGGTGTCACCGCAGCGCCTCCCCGCTTTCTATATATATCCCGGCCCCTCCCTGTGCGGCTACGCTTCGCAGCGCTGTCCCTGGCTCTACCGCGGTGGTTTCCGCTCCTGTCCCCCGCCGGCTCGCTCGCTGGCCTCGGTCCTTTCTCTCCGCACAAATTCCCCCTCTCTCCTCGCTCCGTTTTTCTCTTCCCCTCACCCTCCCTCTCTGGGTGAAGCCTGCCGCCCGGATTCTCCCGGTATTCTCCACTACAACATTTAGCACTGCAGTGTAACTCGGGGACACGCACAGCCAGACAGTTCCTTTAAAGCCAACCTTTAAAATCAGACCATCAAGTTTAGTGCGGAAAGCAAAGCCAGAAGCGCCTCTGCCTTGCAGCTAGGAGGAGATATCAGCCCGTCTGGAAACCAGATTGCCATGTTTCCCAAAAACCTATGGAAAAGGGTGTAGGGAAGGCGAATGGCGTGGATTAACCGGAGTCCACAGGTGACGTGCAGGAGTTCAAACTGGGGCGTGTGCAAATCAGGGTCCTGCAGAACACCTGGTTCAAAGTCAAGTTTAAAGCTCTCATTTTGCAGATGAGAAAACTGAAGCTCAGAGAGGTTCACTGACCGCCTAGGATCACACAGCTAGGAAAGTGAGAGCCGAGTTTCCCATTCATTGTCAGGGCACCCAAGTTCCCATCCAGAAGAGAGCACAGCTGTCCGGGACCCTGTCAGTGTCGGGTGGCGCAGGTGGTACCACACAGTTGTCAGTCACTGCACCAAGTGACCACATCCCTGGGAGGTCACCTGGAGCTCATGAAGAAGCTACAACCAGCCAATTTACAAATTAACACTCCACTTTTACCAGAACCACTTCTAAGCCCTCTCTTCTTCCAGGAAGACCATGAAAAATGAACAGCACCAAAGACGCAGCAGGTGTTGATTTGAAGCCTCTGTTCTGGAGACTCGAAAGGGTGAAATGACAAATCTTTTCTCACTGCCATCTTTCAGAGACCCGGCTGACAGGATCTGCTTTATAAAACCCCCAATTTCCACTTCATATTTTCCACTCTCGTCTCCATCCTTCACGTCATTCTGACCACTATCTGAGACATATTTTTATATTACCCACAAAACAGAATACAGTTTCCCCAGTTGATTCTTACACCTACACTAAAATACTACCTGGCCATCGGGGCTTATAAATTGAAAGGGCTTTCTCACTGGAAAACCTAGCGGGGAGGGATCATAGCATTCATTCCCCTTTCCCAGAAGATTCTATTATCCCTGCTGAGTCTTCTCATTCACAAATGTTCTTTACAAGGGCATTTCATGGGACAACCCTGGAACTGCTTCTCAGGGCAATGAATGGAATTCGGCACCCTCCTCAGTTCTTTCCTGCTGGGTGATTTCCAATACTTTGCATGAACTACACTTTCCTGTGGGAAGTTATGAGAACCTAATCTACAATTACATGCACTAAGGTAACTCAGAGAATCACGAAACCTTCCCTGGAGTTATGCTATAAATTATTAATTCCTTTGTCAGATGTGGTCTTTGAGAAACAGGTTGCCGAATCAGAGTTTGAACTCTGGGGCTGAAAATGAGAAAACTGACCTCTTTAATCTGCCAGCCTCCTTCTTGCCCCACGAAGCTTGAGCTACATCTATAGGATGTGATGAAAGATTGAAACACATGGAAAGCACTTTCTTAGTTTCTGGAAATTTAAAATGAAAACATGTCAGGTATATTAGTTCCGACCTCTTTATCTCCAGTTACTAGAAGTGTGATCACAAGGAATTAGCTTAACCTTTCTAAGCTTCATAAGGTTGTAAAGATTAATACGCCAGCCGTAAATTATGTTGTGTGTAGTAATGGTAAATAGATGTTAATAATCTCCCTTCTCTAGCTAAACTGCTCTCTCTATATTTTTTTCTTTTCAGAGACAGAGTCTCACTTTGTTGCCCTCGGTAGAGTGCTGTGGCATCACAGCTCACAGCAACCTCCAACTCCTGGGCTTAGGCAAGTCTCTTGCCTCAGCCTCCCGAATAGCTGGGACGACAGGTGCCCACCACAATGCCCAGCTATTTTTTGTTGTCATTGTTGCAGTTTGGCTGTTTTTTTGTTGTTGTTGCAGTTTTGGCCGGTTGTTGCAGGTTTGAACCCACCACCCTTGCTAAATGGGACTGGTGCCCTAAGTACCACTCAGTCACAGGTGCCACCCTAAGCTGCTCAATATTTATTTATCTTTACCTGGAAACATTTCCCTCTATGTCTCACTCATGATCTCATACATTCTTCACTTAAGATCCTCTTGTACCAATTTTCCATTTAAATGTGTTTATATCTTTTTCACATTCCCTCTTTCCTTTGGTAAAAATTTATTAAATGCTTAGTATGTGCGGCTAGGCACTGTATTCTTCGGTAATCATATAGGTATTTCTTTTATTGAATTTCAAATTTCTAGGATCTAGGAATGTATTCTAATTTTTCATCATGTCCTATGGGTGTAGCCATAGTCATAGATTTATTGAGCTAGGAGGAGGCCTGGAGAGGATATAGGTCAACTTTCTCATTTTATAGCCCAGAGAGAGTAATTGACTCACACACATTAATAAAGTGGGAAGAGTGGTGGCCTCTGGTCTCCTTTTCCAGTGTTCTTTGGACAACGTAAACATTCTTTGCATCTCTTCCATGGGACACTAGCTCCATGCAAAATTAATAGATGGCACTCCAGCAAAGGGTCCTCTAGCCAAGTGAGCTTGGGAGACAATGAATTAAGCAAAGTAAATGAGCTACATTTAATTTTGTTTGTTTTTTGCTATTGTTGTTTTTTATTGCAAAACTTTGAAGAGACTTTATTTATTTTTAAGCATTGTGGATTTCCAAGAGAAGGATATACCATATCTCAGTTATTAAACACATCCCATCAAGAGATTCTTTCCTGTAGTCATCTTGGGGAACTAATGATCTAAGACATTCATAGGCATTATGCTACATTTTGGAAATGCAACTAACTGATGTGACTGCCCAACTTGGGTGTCTCCCACCCCCACCCCAGAGAGAAGACTAATATTAACTCACCCTAGGCATTTGGTGAGTCCTATTTCTAGATCTAGAAACTCATGAGGTAGATGTAGCCTATGATGAAAGGGTATTAATCTCACTAGCTGTCGGATACTGGGCAAGTTGCTTAACCCCTTAAGCCTCAATTTTTTCATTTGTAAAATGAACATAATCACACCAGATGAAAATATTATTGTACTTAAACCCCTGGTACAGTGTTAACACCCCAAAACTCTAGTATTACCAAGTGATGATAGCAGTAGTCATAGAATATCATAACACACATTTGTCAACATACAGCTTGGTGAAACAGCAGTTGTGCTGAATCCATTAGCTCATGGGATGCAGAATACAGAATTCCTTCTCTTTCCATTGTCCCCATGCAGTATTAAACCTGTCACAATCCACCCAACAACTGCCCTGTTGTCCCAGAGCTGGGAGAAAGTGAGTAGATACTTGGAGTATGTTCAGAGGTACCTCAGTAGCAGATACTTTGGGGTAAGCGCTCAGAAACAAACAGGATATTTTAATTATGCATATAATTTATAATTATATGCATATAATTAAAGCTTACTTTAATTGAGCAACTGCTACACACCAGGCATTAGTGATGTAATGAATGATTGAATGATTTCATTCTCTATCTATAGCCATATCTTTATCTATCTATAGCTAGGTCTATCTAGGTCCGTCAAAACTCCTCATAGTACTTGTAGAGGGAGGCATTTATATCCCTGTCTTGAAAATTTTAAAAACTGAGAATGCAGAGAATTTAGGGAGAGGACAAATTAGTCCAATGACAAAATGAACTACCAGCCTCCCTGTAGCAGCAGCCATTCCAGTCTTAGGGGAATGTAGGCACCCCTGTGTACAAGAACACGTGGTGGGACGTGGTAGGGGCTGGGAATGTTTCTTTCTTTCTGGGAAATTGTGGAACAGATGTTAATTAATGCCCAATTAAGGAAGAAGTGGAGCCGAGAAAATGACTTTCTCAGCCGTGTCCCCCAAGGTCCCACTCACTGGATTTTGTGCCTGTCGGCTGACAGTATATAAAGGACCCAGGACTCCCACTCGCTCTGATTAGGAGATCAGAGAGGGCATTTTGCATAAACAGAGAGATAAAGACATAATTTTCTTCCTACTGCTAGCAGGGAGCCAGGCATATGCAATCAGAACAGTGAATTAACACTTCCCCTGTCCTTCTCATTCTCACCCCAAATATCCATTTTGGGTCCCCCACACTGCTTCGCCTTTCATCCCCAGCAAGGAAACCATATCTAAGGTGACAACGTGATTTCTTCCAAACTAAGTCCCCATAATTAACCGCAGTTTATTCTTCCCAGCCCCTTCCCAATGAGTTGAGGTTCAGTCACCAAGCGCCTTTTGGTAGCAACCTTGGGGTAAGAAAAGGGCATTACCCATCCTGGGAGGTCAGAACCCCAAGTCTAAACATAAAACACAACTGAGCTATTTTTGTCAAGAGGATTTGAAGGGAAACACAACTAAGGAGAGAGAGAAAGGGCAAGAAGGAAGAAAAAAGCAAAGCTTTGTTATTTCCCCTGGCAGAATGTAACAAGAAACTTATTTGATAAAAATGACACCTTCACAGCTGTGATTGGTGAGGACCAAATCAGAAAGAGCATGTTCAATCATCAGAGGATTCTTCTGTTGGGTTTCTCCATCTCAGAAACACCTGCTGTGTGGACGTGTGGATGTGGATGTATTAAAGGGCTGGGTGGGGAATGAATGAAACCTCAATACTTTTAATAATTGTTACAGCATAATGGTTATTGCATTGAGTGCTCTCAGTACAAGATTCCTATAATCCTCACAATTATCCTGGGAAGTTAGTTTAAGCAAAGGCCAAGGAACTTGCCCCAAGCCACACAGTATGTGATGTAGGAATCTAATCCTTCATCTAGGACAAAAATAATCATTCCAACACTCTTTCATTTGAATACTGAATTTCAAACACATTCTTACTGGCTAGCAATCTTGACAGGCAGATCAAACACTTCTCCTAATTTGAGCATAAGGGAACTGAAGCTCAGGGACTTAGTAACTTTAAACAGGTAGAAAATGGCAGAGCTGGGTCTTTACCCGAGGCTGTCACTCCAGCACAAGAGGAATTTCCAGATTCAGGGATCCCGATGCCCTCACAGGGGGGAGGAGAAACTTGTTCTTTTCCCCCAGAGAGTTAGCTATAAGATCAACTCACAGTTGAGGCAGATTAATAAGAGAAATGTTTATTTCCAAATACCACGAATGGGGAGAATCATCCAAGTGATTGTTCAGTGTCTCAATGATGGTCAAATAATTTATAAATGCCTTTTAGAAGGGAGGGGGAATGTGGAGTACAAGTTCAGCTAGTGGTTGCTACGGAGGATGACTAGATGGGGAGCAGCTTGACTTGTAAGTTACCTTGAGAACAGGTGTTCTGTTTTAAATGATTCGAGCTGGGTCTGCTACCTTTCTAGGGGAAGCAAGGAGGTCAGTTGTCCCTCTTTGGTATTTTGATCAGGTCAGCCAGGCTTTATGTAGACAGAGGGGAAGCTCCTAAGCGCTTTCTGATCTCAGTAGCCTTTAATTCAAAGAATTCGTTATACAAGTCGTCATATTTTGGGGTGAAATTTCCATAGCTCCTTCACCCCCAAGCATCAGAAACATGTCAGTCCTTACAGAATGCCCTCAATAAATTCCCATGTCCAAGCCAGTCACTAGAAAGGTCAAACGCAAGGGACCAAAATAAAAAGAAAGGAAGAAAAAGCCACAGAAAAATCCCCGAGATTTCCAGCCATGGGACAGAGTTTCCAGGAGCTGAAATCCCACTGTCACTGTCTCTCACACACTTTTAGACCCAGGTTCAGTTGTTCATGTTTGGAAAATAATAATAAAATAATAATAACAATAGCCTACCCTTATGTAGCTCTTACAAATTCCAGGCGTTGGTAGAAGTGCTTTACACTTTGCTCATGCTGTGAAGTAGGAACTATGATGATCTTCATTTTGCAGATGAGGAAATGAGACTCAGAACAGTGACATGATTTGCCGAAAGGTGACACAGTAAGGACAAACGTAGCCGTAAACCCAGGGAGTCTGATGCTGGAGTCCAAGTGCCCAAGAGGTCCTGGCTGGATGCTCTGATGAGGTCTCTGAGCATCGGCTGCCAGGGGGGATCAGGGAGAGTCTGGGGTCCACCTCTGCATATGAAGAAGGGGTGCCCTGGGACATCATTCCCCTCCCCCAGACTTTTGCCTGCAGGCACTTGGCTAGTTGCCTCTCTCCATCTCCCAGCCAGCCTCACCAGCTGCCCCTTGTCAGCCCAGCACAAAGGGAAGCCAGATTGGCTGGGGGAAAAGGGAGGGCACGCGCGGCCTGTCTGCTCTGTCCCTCTTGCCAAGCAGGGACTTCTCTTCCCCTCCTCCTCCTCCTGGGTCCTCCCATCTGGCCTGTAGTTCTAGCTTATTTATGCCTGGAAAAGCCTGCTTTCAAGTGAGGGAAATGGGATTCAGTCCCATTAACCTGTCTGTTAATCCTATGGAGGCATTTTCCCTGATTCCTACCTTGTGTGACCCTGCAGGTCTCCAGCAGATGGAAGCCCCCCCACCCCGCCGGGGGGGGGACCCCTGCCCGGAGCACAGAGAGGGAAGAGGGCAGCCAGGCCATCAGAGGGCACATCTGAGCACAGGAAATTCAGGATAGCTTCTCTCATGCTCTCCCCACTGGTGCAGATAGAGCCCAATGTAGGACCCGCCCACATAGAACCGTCTCACCCAGGAAAATGTGAATGTACCAATCTTCACCCCTCCGACTCTTTAAATTCCCATCCACCTTAACCCACCTGCTGACTCCTTTCTGGGACTCAGCTTGCTTGCACCTGGGTGGAAACAAAGGCTGCATTGCCCACACAGAACCTGGGCTCTGATTTCTTTGTTTCACATTTCAGTGTCATTTTATTTTTGATCTTTGATCTCTCAGGTCTTGAGGTCCCCTGTAGTAGAAATAGAGGCAAAGGGACAGGAGTGAGCGATGGGGAGGAGGAGGATTCAGGTGGAGGGTAAACACCAGCCCTGAACTCAGGAAGCCCATCCCTATCCAAAGCTCGCCTGGTATAGGCTGTGACCGTGACTGTGACCGTGACCATGACAGGGTTACTTTCTTGTGTTAGGTCTCCCATTTTAAATCTACAACATGGTGGGGTTGGATTAGATGGACCCTGTGAGGTTCCTTCCACGTTGTATGAAATGGAAAGACTCCTCTGGACACTTCTCCAAGGAGGGACTCGGAAAGAGCCGGAGGTGGCTGTGCACGCCCCGCCTGCTCCTCCTTGGCGTCATCTCGCACATAGAAGTCCCCTTCTCTGGACTCTACCCATTGCTGTGCCCGCACCACACCTTTGCAGGCTGCGGTGTCCAAGTCTTTGACCCTGGAAGGCTGACTCCATCCAGAGCTTCCCTTTTTCTCAAAGCAGCAACCGCTCAACTCTGGGTCCTAAGAAGCGTCATGGCCCACACTCGAAGAATCTCTCAGCTGAACCCCATTCACTGCAAATTTTAGGGTTTGATGTTTCTTTGCCTCCTGACTTTGCTTTCTTCTTCTGACAAACACAAAGGAAAAAGCTTATGGGCTGCCAGGCAATCAGCTAATCAGAGGTATGGTTAATAAAGTCTGCAGTGCACTGTGTCACCCGGAGATAATCTATCAGATCTCTCAACCATGGCAGACCGTGTCCCTGATAGGCAGTGGCAATTGAGACCAGCAGCTGGTTAGATGCTTTTATTTTTTAAAAGGCTTTTCCTGGCTTTACTTTCTTCTAGGCTGAAAAAAATGAGACGAGGCTAGACAGAGAGCAGGTTAGATCACATGAGGAAAGCCACCGTGCTATCTTGGATTGTGCTGGAAACCTTAGGGGTGGGAGCCGAGTCTGCTGATGACTGTGGAAAGCACTAAGTATAGCATTGCGCCCTGATAAGCAATCGATAAAGCCTTTTAGTAGTGATGGCTGTGGATGAAATGCCCTTTCCTTTGTCAAAGTCCCAATGCTCATTCCCTGCCATCTGATTCTTCCCCCAGTATTAGAATTGGAGTTTGTCTGCTAGCATTCCAAACAAAGGGTTTCAGACCCCAAAGTTAAGCCTGCTGCCATGGGTGGGGGGCGGGACGGACACAGTAGCAGACACTGAGAAGGAGCCCATCCAGGCAGATGGCACATGGCCTCTGGAGAGGATGGTGATGGGCAATAGGCAGAGGTCCCCAAACGGGAGGTGCTCTGAAGGAGGAGTGTGACAACACAGGCAATGTAGGGAAGTGCAGGTGGCAGCAGGGAGGTGCTCGGCTTCCGATCCCCTCCCTGAAAGGGCACATGAGAACAGGTGGGGAGATGGGCATGGGGGGGGGGGTTATAAAGTCACGATCATTTTCTGTGGAGAAAACTGAGGACCAAAGTGACATTACCAGCACGTGGCAGAACTGGGATGCAAACTCAGGAAGCCAGAGCCCAGATCCTGGACACTTCACTATTCTGCTTTCCAGAACAGGGCTGTTTGGGGGCACAAAGGGAGCCCAAGGGTCATTACAGAATCAAGGAAGCAGTAAGAACTGGGAAGTGAACCTCAATTTAGTGAAGAGCAACTAAGGGCAGCATCTAGTCACCCTAAATCAGTTCACGTGTCCAGGCTCAGACAATTTCATCCCAGAGTGCTGAAATAACACACCAAATGAACCTCACACCCACGTCAGAAACTCTGAGAAGTCAGGGGAAAGTGAAGGACCAAAACTCAGAGCTCATTTATAGGTTCCAGAAAAGCAGAGGTTGGGGAATCTGTAACAGAGCACTAGAAGAGATGATTAAATGAATAGCTTCACTCTACCAAAGCAGAATCAATCCAGAGTTCCCAGGAACCAGTCATGCCAACATAGATCAATTTGCTTTTTTGATAGGCTTACTATGGAAGTTGAAATATGCTTATTGAGTCCTAGTGTACATCTTTTGTTCGCTCAACAAACAATAATGAAAAGTTTGCTATCTGGAATTGTCTTAGTCTGTTCCCTGTTGCTATAAACAAATATCTGAGACTTGCAATTCATGAATAAAAGAATCATATATATATATATATTTGAAACAGAGTGTCACTTGGTCACCCCCGGTAGAGTGCCATGGAGTCACAGTTCACAGTAACCTCAAACTCTTGGGCTCAAGTGATTCTCTTGCCTCAGTCTCCCAAGTAGGTGAGACTACAGGCACCCGCCATAATGCCCGGCTGTTTTTTAGAGACGGGGTCTCACTCTGGCTCAGGCTGGTCTAGAACTCATGAGCTCAGGCAATCCACCCACTTCGGCCTCCCAAGTGCTGGGATTATAGACATGAGCCACCGTGCCTGGCCACAAAGAATCATATTTCTTACAGTTCAAGCGTCTGGAAAATCCAAGGTTGAGGGGTGAAGGCCCTTCTTGCTGGTGGGGACCCTCTGCAGAGTCTTGAGTTGGCACAAATTATCACATGGCAATAGGACTCACAAAAGAGAACCAAACTGGCTTTTATAACAGACCCACTCTCATGATCAACCACCAACACATTAAACGATGAATAGATAATCCATTCTGAAGGGCAGCGCCATCATGACCAAATCACTTCTCAAAACCGTTACTCTGGAGACTAAGCTTCAGTAAGAGTTTGGGAGGGAGGCCAGACACAGTGACTGGCCTCCCTCCCATAATCCCAGCACTCTGGGAGGCCGAAGTGGGTGGAATGCCTAAGCTCAGGAGTTTGAGACCAGACTGAGCTAGAGCAGACACTTTCTCTAAAAATAGCTGGGCACTGTGACTTTGCCTGTAGGCCCAGATACTTGGGAGGCTGAGGCAAGAGGATCACTGGAGCCCCAAAGTTTGAGGTTGCTGTGAACTACGATGCCATGGTGTTCTACCGAGGGTGACAAAGTGAGACTCAGTCTCAAAAAGAAAAAAAAAAAAGTTTTGGAAGGGATGTTCTAACCATAGCAAGGATGTACTAGCTGACAAGATAATTAAAAATCTTTTCTCTCATTTAGTCTTCTGGGAAAAAATATGTGAAAAGCAGAAAATCAGTATGCAAACAACCAAAATTTCAGGTGAAGTCAAATGCTATTTTAAAAAATGAAGTGTAGCAGTGGGCCGGGGCTGGATTATGAACATGAGGCTCCATTAGCCAGGTGATGGGGAAGCTTCTTTGATGGTATTTGAACCAAGACCAGAGTAATAGGAAGGAGCCTAACATATTCCAGAGAAAATAGGAAGTTCTAGATACTTGAACCAGTTTGGCGTGTTTCTGAAACCAAAAGAAGGCCACCGTCTCCGGTCTATAGTGGGGGTAGTGGAAGCTGGGAGGTAAGCCGGGGAAGTGGGCAGTTCTATAAAGCTCTGTGATCTGTGGTCAGGAATTCAGAGTTTGTCCTCAGAGAAATGGGAAGCAATTGAAAAATCAAAGCAGAATAGCATGATTCAAATTACTTTAAAAAATTTTTATTTTATTTTACATATTTATTTTTATTGATACAGCTGTTCATCTTCTGAGGTACACGTGTTCTTCGGATACACGTGTGCAAGGTCTGATGGTCAAATCAAGGTAACTAGGATACCTATCACCTCAAACTCAAACTGGAAGAAGCTGGCTCTCAGTGCTACATGGAGAACAGTTTGGAAGCAGAGCAGGGACAGATCTGGGGAAAACAGTTAGAAACTCAATGTGTTTGTTTAGAGGAGAGAAGTTGGTGGCTTGTACAAAGGTGGTCCCATAAAGAAGGTACAGTGAGTCCAATTTAGGACATAGTTTAGATATTTGATATATTCAGCTTTGAAAGTACCATATAATTTAGTTTTCATTTTTCTTTCTTTTTTTTATTGAATCATAGCTGTGTACATTATATTTTTCATTTTTCTTTTCTTTTCTTTTCTTTTTTTTTTGAGACAGAGTCTCACTCTGCTACCACCCTGGGTACAATGCCTTGGCATCATCAAGAGTGCACAGCAACTTTAAACTCTTGGATTCAAGAGATCCTCCAGCCTCAGCTTCACAAGTAACTTGGACTACAGGCGTGCTCCACAATGCCGGGCTATTTTTTTTTTTTTAGTAGAGATGGAATCATGCTCTTGCTCAGGCTGGTCTCAAACTCTTGAGTTCAAGCAATCCACCTTCCTCAGCCTCCCAGAGTGCTGGGATTATAGGCAGGAGCCACCGTGCCTGCCAAGCCACATTTTCAATTTGTTTTAATGAGTCTGAAGCTCACTAGGGCTGAATTCTAATGGAGACTGTTCTTGACCTCTTATTTGTTAATACCATGCACCTCCTTTCTGGGCCTATGACTGCGTTAGTCCACACAGGTTAATATACCAGAATATTATAAACTAGGTAGTTTACAAACAACAGAAATTCACTTACAGTTCTGGAGGCTGAGAAGACCAAGACTAAAGCAGAGGCAGAGGCAGAGTCCTGTGGCAGCCTGTTTTCTGGTTCCTAGGTGGTGCCTTCTCACTGTCCTCACTGGGTGGAAGGGGCAAGTCTCTGGGGACTTTTTGATAAGGGCACTAATCCCATGTATGAGAGCCCCACCCTCCTGACCTGTTTAGGAGGTTGACTTCCAACCTCCTCTGTTGGGGGTGAAGATTTCCTCATACGAACGTGGGGGGGACATACACATTCAGTCTACAGCAATGACTTGCACGATCCTTCTGATGCGGTATCTCCCTAGTAATCATTCCAGTAATGGGTCTAACTTGGCTCCCGTATTTGTCAAATGCCTTCTCAGACTTCTCTGATCGGACAAAACACATATTCTTATCTGACTCTAACCAGCTCTGGCCAGAGGGATTAGGAGAGTGGGTAGATCATATCTAGTGCTGTGATTTTCACGAAAGACTCTTAGGTGTGCTGTGAAAATTTCTGAAGATCATTAATTAAATAATTTTTGAAAAATATTCAAAGCACAGTTAGTGATTTTTTTGTTCTTTTTTTTTGTACGAAAGGTCTTTATTAGCGGGGGAGCTGCACAGCAGCGTTAAGGAGGAGGGGAGAGAGAGAGAGAAACGGGGGAAGAGAGGAGAAAGAGAGAAGGGAGAGGAAGGAGGAGAGAGACACACACACACGAGACATGTGAGGGAAGGAGGAGAAAAGAGACACGAGGAAGGAAGAGAAAAGAGCCTTCTTTTTTTTTTTTTAATCAATATAATTTAAGTGTGCCATGGAAGTTTAAGTATAGGCTCAAGAGTACTGTGAGATAAAAAAGTTTGAAAAACACTGATCTAGTGTATAATGACTACTGCAGAGGTGAGTCCAGTCTCAGCTGAGGATTCGGGGGTCTTTGGCCTATTCCACCATTCTTATCACCTAATTGGCATGAATGTCACAGATTTGGTTGGCCTACTTTTCCCTAGACGGTGTCCCATGTGCACATTGTTTTTTTTTGTGTCTTTTTGTTTTGGTTTTTGTTTTGCCTGCACGACTCACGAAAGGAATGTATGTGTATCTTTTATTAACTGGGCACAGGAAATTTGGCAATCACTAGGCCCATACAGAATGGAGCCAGTCACTCCAGAGAGAAAAAGGGGCCTCTTGGAGGATGCTGGGGTATTTCTTTTCTTCTTACTATGCCTCTGAAAAAGAGAAAAGAAAGCTCTAACAGAGAAAACATAAAAAACCTTCATAAAGTCCAAAGACTGTAGAAATGCCCAGGCTTCTGCCAAGAGCCTAACTTCTGATTTTATTGATGCGCCAATAACTGAATCTGTCCTGGGAGCCTATTCCTCTTGTTGAGGATTTCGTATGTTTTGCACCTCCCTTCCCCCAGCAAAAGGATCAGTTTGCTCTGGAGACATAGACTCGTGTAGGATACTAATCCCAGCAGACAAATGAGAGGAGACAGCAATAATAAATATCCCTGCTAAAGGAACATAAAAAAGTAAAAGCTTGGGGCATCTCCCAAGCACCAGCTGCTTAATAACAAAGGCAATGATAGCATGATTCCTTGGCCAGGCTGCAAAAACAACTTTTAGTTACAGGTGTCAAAGCCTGAGTGTCTGGCCCTTGCTTTATTACTGTCATTTAGCATGCCGTTGGTGTCTGCTCACAGCACAGACATTTCTCTCTGACACTAGAAACAGAACGCGTTCTCTCTTTGAATTCTCAAAGTCTCCCAATCCCAAGGCCCATTTCCTTCTCAGTTTTCTCCTAACCCAAGATTTCCTGATCCAGTTTGCTACAGAGAGAAAGAGAACTCGCTTTCCAAGAAGGCCTAAATAATTGCATCTCTGTTCGTGGAACTATTAAGCGCTGTTCTGTCTGGGGGACATGATTGTTAAAATGAAAAGGAAAGTAAAAATATAACTTTTTAACAAGTGCCAATTCCATTTGTTGATCGCAAGTCTTCTTAAGAGTTATAAGAAATGAAACAGCTCCCTCAGAGGAATTTGCAGTCTAGTGAGAAGGTTGAGAAAAACACAGGGTTATAGAAGTACGGAATAAATTTAATAAAAACAAGGGATCCTAAGGGCTCCAAGAATCTTAAGAGACAAATTCATGCAGCTGCAAGACGGGAAAGATTAGAGGCGGCCTTTAGGAAGGAGGTGGCATTGAAAGTGAGTCTTGCGGCTCGGCACCTGTGGCTCAGCGGGCTAAGGCGCCAGCCACGTACACCTGAGCTGGCGGGTTCGAATACAGCCCGGGCCTCCCAAACAACAATGACGGCTGCAACCAAAAAATGGCCAGGTGTTGCGGCGGGCACCTATAGTCCCAGCTACTTGGGAGGCGAGGGCAGGAGACTCGCTTGAGCCCAGGAATTGGAGGTTGCTGTGAGCTGTCATGCCATGGCACTCTCTCCAGGGTGACAGCTTGAGGCTCTGACTCAAAAAAAAAAAAAAAAAAAAAGAAAGTGAGTCTTGAAGGTTGGGGTTAAGGAAGAAGGTAGTAGCAAAAGATGGGAAATGAATCCAGCCTGGATGTGGCTGGAAAAATTGTCTTAGTTAAAGAGACTGAGCTGATAAGGACACCTAAAATGTCTTAGGCCTGTGTCACCCAATTTCTATGGATGAGGGGGAAAGTAATATGATTTAGAAGAGTATTGAACCCAGGAAAGTCCTTTCCATCGGGTTAACATACAAGTATGACGTCCCAGGTGGTAAGGAAGAATATTGAGAAAACAGAAGGAGGAATTGGCAAGAGCCAACCATGCTAAGCATGCTTGTCAAGTAGGCAGGAGCTGGTGGCAGCATTAGATTCCTGCAGTGATCATGGGGCGTGTTGGGGTGCCAGACAGGCTGTACAACTATGAGGTCAAAGCAAGAGTCCCACTCTGGGGCTTGAACCAAAGTCAAGTCCAAAGAGCAATGGTTCCCTGAGTCCATTCTCTGTTGCTGTAACTGAATCCCTGAGACTGGAGTATTTGCAAGGAAAAGAAATTTGTTACTTATAATTTTAGAGTCTGGGGAGTCCAAAGTCTAGAGGCTGCGTCTGGCAAAGGCCTCCTTCCGAGGGGGGACTCTCTGCAGAGCCCCAGAGTGGTGCAGGGCCTCACATGCTAAGCAGGCTCGGAGCTCTATTTTCCTCTTAGAAAGCTACGAATGTCTCACCCTTCTGACCTCCTCTAATGCTAATTACCTCGCAATTGTCCCACCCCTCAAACACCAGAGTTGGAGCCCCCACTCTCTCACTACTGTTACAATATGGATTAAACTTCTACATGAGTTTCAGAGAGGACAATCAAGGCTGCAGATGCTGGCGCGCATGTGGAGAGAGGGGAACACTTTTACACTGCTGGTGGGACTGCAAACTAATACAACCTTTTAGGAAGGAAGTATGGAGAATCCTCAAAGAAC
>CAUYON010206945.1:0-10552 GCA_963573935.1 Arctocebus calabarensis | reverse complement strand
TGTGATTTTTGGTCTTCAGGATATATACCCAATAAAGGAATTATAGGATCGAATGGCAGATCTATTTTTAGATCTCTAAGTATTCTCCAAATGTATTTCCAAAAGGAATGTACTAGTTATTTGTACCAGAATGTTTATTGCAGCCCAATTCATAATTGTTAAGTTGTGGAAGAAGCCCAAATGTCCATCGACCCACGAATGGATTAATAAATTGTGGTACATGTATACCATGGAATACTATGCAGCCCTAAAGAAAGATGGAGACTTTACCTCTTTTGTGTTTACATGGATGGAGCTGGAATATGTTCTTCTTAGCAAAGTATCTCAAGAATGGAAGAAAAAGTATCCAATGTACTCAGCCCTAATATGAAGCTAATTTATAGCTTTCATATTTTATTTTATTTTTAATTTCAGAATATTATGGAGGCACAAATGGTTAGGTTACATGGATTATTTTTCTCCAGCTTGAGCAACATTGTAAGTATAATTAATTTTAATCTTATTCTCTATCTGATATAAAATTTCCACAAGAGAAGGAGCATACGGGATCTTGTTTACAACTTTAGGTGTTATCCCCACGTAGTAGATGCTCATAAAACACAGAATTGATACACGATAAACATTTGGCAAGTGGATGAGTGGCTGAAATGTTTATCATATACCTCTTCCAACAGCTCAAAACAAAGATACTCACCCTAATCCCAGTCCCTCAGGCTAATTTAGGGCTCTCATTAATACAATCACTCCCAGACATGAGGCTGTAGCCATTAATAATTACTACAGAGTTAGCCTGTGAAGCTGTAACCCGAAGCTGCCCACAGCCAACACAATTGTGGCTGAGCCTTGCCTTATGCAAATACACCAAATACCCTGGTACACAAATTCCTAGCTCTGACATGAAAAAAATTGAATTAGGAAATAGCTAAGGAAGAGGTATTCATGAAGACACAGGTTTCCGAGTGCAGGGAAGAAAATGTCTGTGTGTTTGGTAGTGTCTGTGGTTATGGAGTTATTGGGAAGCAAACAGTGGTAGTACTGGGGTAATTCTGAGAAAATGGGCTGAGTGACTTATTGCCTGTTGGTTCAGAGCCTACAAATCTGTTTTTCAAAGTGTAGCCAGGATAATGCTACAGAATAATGTGTTGCTTTTTACCTGCTCCCAAGTCCTTTATGAGGTCCCCGGAGGGAAAGCTGAGTGAAAAGAGGGATAAGCGAAACTCACACACCGATTTTGTATGTGTCGCAGGGTGGGTAGCTGCAAGACGCATATTTACCAGACTCCCATTTTCATCTCAAATTAGTGACGCATCTCTGTTAATGAGGGCAGACCTCACCATGATTGTGCCTCTCTATTTCTTTTTGGAAGAAAATAAAGTCAATTGAAATCATTGCATTTCAGAAGGGAAGCAATTCACACAGTGTTTTATTAGTAGCACAATGGTGCTGTTTTTCTTTGTTACCAAGACAGCAATTAACAGGCTTCTAATGGCACAGAGGTGGGCGACTAGCAAAACAGGCTCTTAGGAAGGTGGCTGCTTTCAGACCTCTAAGCAGAGAAGGAAGCTTTCAGGATTTTAAAACAAAATAAAATAGCTTCTCTGTGCTATGGGTCTCTTCACATGAGTTTGTAGATCTGCTTCTGTTCACTAACCTTATACTGTGAATGGTTGAACCATCTTTAAAAATGATATTTTTCTTACATCTCAAGTATTAAAATAATATAAAGCAATCATTTACATCATTTCAGGAGAGTAAGGTTTCAGAAGATTTGATTGCTATAAGATGGCACTTGGGAATTTGGGTGATTATTTTCATACAATGTATATTTTAATAGGTATGATTTTTCTTTTTGATTCTATTGTTTATATTGTATGTATATATATTTTTCATTTTAGTAGCAAAGGTAAAGTTTGGCTTCAGCAGAGAAAAGAAATGCTTTGTTAAAAGTTGGTTACATTTTTCTGAGGAAGTCACTGTGACACTAAAGAAAGTAGAAATCAAAGAGGTAATGTCTGACTAAGATCAGTGAGAAAAGGAGGGAAGGACCCTAGATCTTTGGATACACATAAAACTGAGCAGAGAAAATACTCTGGCCAGAAACCTGATAGGATCAAAACAGAACTCTTCATCTTTCCTTTCATCCTAAAATTGTTTTTCTCTCACTCCCTCCAACCTTCCCCCAAATGTTATTATTCTTTCAGTATGCCAGCTGGAATATTCTATCCCTATGTCTTTTATCTTCTTGTTGTTTTCTAAGATTAGGCCTTTAGATGACCTATTTATCTCTGTCTTTCTCCCCATCCCCTTTATATCTATCTTTTTATTGTTTTTTAAATTTTTCTTTTCATTTCCAGTTAGCAGTGATTTTCTTGGGGGGGGGGTTAGTTCTAGATACACTGAGTTCATATAAGATATCTAGAATGTAATTTTCACCAAATGGGTATAAATATATGATGAGAATTCAGGAGAAACTTTGGGATTTGCAGGAAAATTTGGATTTGAAATTCACTCATAAAAAGAGATAGTGTGGTGGTGTTGGATTTCATGACAGTGAATTGAATGGAGGTAGACCAGAGAGAAGTAAAGTTCAAGCATCCATTCATAATGATAATGAGAGCAGGAAAAGAAGCAAATGTTCAGAAAGTGAGAAAAAGAGGATGGTAAGTCCAGTGCCCTGGGAACTAAAGAAAAGCCAAGCTTCAAGAAGGGGTTGTCAAGTCATCACTGCCAAACATGGTAAAGAGGTTCAAGAAGAATGGAAATGTGAGCATCTAGTTGGCTTTGACTTCTGGGAGGGGCTTTCCATAGTGGATGAATTGTAGGAAACCAAATAGAATGGGAACAAGAAATTAATCGTGGTACAGAAGTAAAGTCTAAACAGCAATAAACATCTTTAAAATGGGACTTAAAACCTCTCAAATCATACTCACCTTTACTCTTGTCCTAGGCTGGGTTTCCTCCCTCCCCTCCCAAAACCGAGCCCAGGGAAAGGTCTTGAGCACGGCAGTCTTTTGTGGAAGTGATTCCAGGGCACAAGTGGGGTCTAGAGAAGAGTGAAACTCAGAAGATGACAAAGCAACAGGAGATCAGAAAGCCAGTAAAGGGGAAGCTGTTCACACCTCCAGACCAGATAGAGGAGGAAATGTTAGTCTGGTCCCCTCTCTCTATTTTTTTGAAAACTCTACTATTTTTGAAACTCTGGCCTCTAATTTGCTTTGGGAACATCTGATAGAATACTCTCTACTTATCCTGACAAGCTGTTGTACCCCACTCCCTCAATCTAATGAAGACTTTGGCTACCAGACACTCTTATATTCAATTCACCTCTGTCTCTTCCCCTCCAAAGCTTAGGGAATATAGTTTATTTACTTCATCTGGACAGGGAGACATCCTGCTTTTCAGATCATTTTATTTCTTCCCACCTCCCACCTTAGTTGATTTAGTTCTTTAGAGACAAAAGCCATATCTGTGTATTTGTCATGTAAGACAAAACACACACACACAACCAATGAAATTGGAGGATAAACACTCCTCTTCCCTGGCCCAATGGGAATCAACTTGCTAACATGCCCTTGGATGGTTCTTATCTCCTTTTCCATCTCATTCTGGATATGAGATGAATTCGTCTCTTGAATGAGACAAAGAAAGGCAAACAATAAAGTATAGAAAACCATAAATGAATGTCTCCAAGCATATTCAGTTATGAATATCTTCAAATGAATGCTTGAATGGGAGCAGGGAAGGGGAGATAAAGCAAGAGAAAACTGTAAATTAATATTTTCAAATATCATCCAGGCATAAAAGTGTAATATTTTCTCCATAGCTTGATGGTAACAGGCTTCAAATTTACAGAGATTAGGCACCTGTATATTACCACCTTACACTGACTGCCTACTAGGATCCTGGGTGTCTGGGGAGCACTGACTCATTGGATACCATTGGATACCGTTGATGCATCTTTAAACCTGAGAGGTAGCCCCTGAGGGATAGAGAGGTCTTCTTTTATCTTCTGAAGCAGGTGAGCATCTCTGTTCTGTTCGGGCTGCATAGGGAAAGGTTGGTTAGGCACTCAAGAAAGGAGTTGCAAATTGCCTTTGTGGGGTTAAATTGCCTGCCTTTTCATTGGCTTAAACACTGTACTTTTTAGCCTCGGAGGGAGAAGTAAGTGTTTCAAAACATCTAGAAACTTTAATAATCCCAAATTCTCTTCTCAGTCTATTCCCTCGTTTCCACCAGCATGCTCCTCCTTGATCTTTTCTATGTAGCCTTTCCTTGTTCGTAGCTCTTAGGAGATCAGTTCCAGCTGTTTGTGCTGTGACTTCTTACCCACTGGCCACATCTGAAAACTCTTGGATAATTGTCTTAGTTCATTTGTGTTTTGAGAAAGGAATACCTGATGCTATGTAATTGATAAAGAAAAGACATTTCTTTGGCTCAGAGTTCTGTGGACTGTACAAGAAGCATGGTGCTAGTGTCTGCTTCTGGTGAGGGACTCCGGGAGTTTCTAATCATGGCAGATGGAGAGGGAGAACCAGAATGTCACACGGCAGAGAGGGGGCAAGAGAGAGAGGAAGGAGGTGCCAGACCCTTTTTAACATTTAGATCTCCCAGGAATTATTAGAGGGAGAAGTCTAATAATTAAGCTGAGGATAAGGGATCTTCCCCCATGACCCAAACACCTCCCCACCTCCAATTCTGGGGATCAAATTTCAACATGAAATTTGGCGGGGACAAATATCCACACTATGTCAGTAAATGTAGTAATTAAGCAAAGTCAGGATGTATGTATGGAAGGATTCCTTTGTCTTAATTCACCTAACGTTAAGATCACTTGTTAATCTCAGAAAGCCTGTCTAATTTCAACTCTGTTGTTCATCATGGCAGAGGTCTGTGAGCAGTGGACATTCTCTGTTGCTTTGCAACTGGACCAGACTAAACACCCTTGGTTATTTTCACTTTGTCTTTGTTTCCAGAGATTAATGTCACTGCAGTGAACATTGAGTAATGACCCTGTCCATCTCTCTGTTTCTATTTGGACAGTAAATAAAGAACAAACACTGAGCAGTATTGGTTTTCAGTAGAGAGGACATATTTCACTGATTTTCTTAATAAGAAATGCATTTTTTTAACACTCCCAGTTAATAGGATTCTATATGAAGGGAATCGTCCAAACGAAATTTTTGCCAGAACCTACTCGTAGCCCTGGATAAAGGTTTGTGGGGGAAGGCAAGGCAGTCTGTTTCCTCTGTGACTGCTGAAGGTGTGGGGAAGAGGTAGGAGCAGCTGGGCACTGATGTTTCTCAATGCATTATCTAGGAGCCTGGGGTCACATGAGATACAACCAAGCAGCTGTTCCAGTGATGTTCTCTGGGGTCTGCTGCCAACAAATTCCCTGGTATGAAGTCTCAGATAGACCTAATTTTTGCTCAGTTTTGCTCATTGGCAAGGGAGGCTTATTTAATGGACTGACTTCTGAATTTACCACAAGGAAATGGTGTTAAGAAGATGACCCTCAACCTGGGATTTCCTAGGAAGATAACCCTTTGTCAAAGAGTCTGCTTAGCAGAAAATGGGGGTTCATTCTCCCTGAGTGATTAGAATTATCTTGAGTAAAAAATCTTTCTGCTAAATATCTCTAATTTCCCAAAGATTATTTTTAACTTCTATATACATATACAGGGGGACCATAAAGTTCATGTGCAATTTAAAATAGACCATATATATATATATATATAATATAACATATGTCATATACCAGGTTTTAATATAACCATGGAAATGATGGTTATTACCTAACCAACCAGCTGTTACCCAAGGAAACATTAATAACGCATCTGTATGTGATGGTTATGGGTTTCCTTCTCAGAGTCATAGGAGTAGGCTGGATCTCATTGTGAAAGTTACGTGAAGGGAGACACCAGGGATTGCTGGGATACTCAATCTCACCACTAAGACAGACCTTGTCCTAAATCTTCCATGGTTCATGATATCAACAGATTCTAGAGTCTCTTGAAGAAAAATAAAAACTTTTTTTTTTTTTCTTTTTTGAGACAGAGCCTCAAGCTGTCACCCTGGATAGGGTGCTGTGACATTGCAGCTCACAGCAACCTCCAATTCCTGGGCTCAAGCGAGTCTCCTGTCTCCGCCTCCCAAGTAGCTGGGACTACAGGTGTCCGCCAAAACACCCGGCCATTTTTTGGTTGCAGCCGTCATTGTTGTTTGGCGGGCCCTGGGGCTGGATTTGAACCCGCCAGCTCAGGTGTAAGTGGCTGGCGCCTTAGCCCGTTGAACCACAGGCACCAAGCCCCCACTGAATGTTTTTAATTGGCTTGTCAAAGATCAAATAATGGTAAGTGGCTGGGTTTGTCTCTTGGTTCTCTACTCTGTTCCATACATCTACCTCTCCGTTTTTGTGCCAGTACCATGCTGTTTTGATCACTATCGATTATAGTATAGTCTGAGGTCTGGTAGTGTGATTCCTCCTGCTTTGTTTTTATTTCTGAGTAATGTCTTGGCTATTCGAGGTTTTTTTCTGATTCCATATAAAACGAAGTATTATTTTTTTGAGATCTTTAAAATGTAACAGGGGAGCTTTAATAGGGATTGCATTAAAATTATATATTGCTTTGGGTAATATGGACATTTTAACAATGCTGATTCTTCCCACCCATGAACATGGTATATTTTTCCATTTGTTAACATCTTCAGCTATTTCTTTTCTTAGAGTTTCATAGTTCTCTTCATAGAGATCTTTCATGTCCTTTGTTAGGTAAACTCCCAAATATTTCATCTTCTTTGGCACTACTGGAATGGAATAAAGTCCTTGACTGTTTTTTCAGTATGACTATTATTGGTATATATAAAGGCTACAGATTTATGAGTGTTGATTTTGTAACCTGAGACACTGCTGTATTTCTTGATCACTTCTAAGAGTTTTGTAGTAGAATCACTGATGTTTTCGAGATACACAGTCATAGCATCAGCCAAGAGTAAAAGTTTGATCTCTTCTGACCCTATGTGGATACCCTTGATCGCCTTTTCTCGCCTAATTGTGATGACTAAGACTTCCATTGCAATGTTAAAAAGCAGTGGAGACAATGGGCAACTTTGCCTGGTTCCTGATCTGAGTGGAAACGATTTCAATTTTACACCATTCAATACGATATTGGCGGTGGATTTGCTGTAGATGGCCTCTATCAGTTTAAGAAATGTCCCTTTGGGGGCAGCACCTGTGGCTCATTGAGTAGGGTGCCAGCCCCATATACTGAAGGTGGTAGGTTCAAACCCAGCCTCAGCTGAACTGTAAAACAGAAAACTATCTGGGCGTTGTGGTGGGTGCCTGTAGTCCCAGCTACTCGAGAGGCTGAGGCAAGAGAATCGCCTAAGCCCGGGAGTTGGAGGTTGCTGTGAGCTGTGTGACCCCATGGCACTCTACTGAAGGTGATAAAGTGAGACTCTGTCTCTACAAAAAAAAAAGAAAGAAATGTCCCTTCCATACCCACTTTCTTAAGTGTTCTGATCATGAAAGGATGCTGGATATTATCAAAAGCTTTTTCTGCATCAATTGAGGGAATCATATGGTCTTTGTTTTTTAATTTATTTATGTGATGAATTATATTTATAGATTTATATATATTCAGCCAGCCTTGAGACCCTGGGATAAAACCCACTTGGTCATGGTATATAATTTGTTTGATGTGTTGCTGGATTCTGTTTGCTAGGATCTTGTTGAATATATATATATATATATATATATATATTTTTTTTTTTTTTTTGCAGTTTTTGGCTGGGGCCAGGTTTGAACCCACCACATCTGGTATATGGGTCCGGCGCCCTACTCCTTTGAGCCACAGGTGCCGCCTATGGATCTTGTTGAATATTTTTGCATCAATATTTATTAGTGATATTGTTCTATAATTTTCTTGTTGGGTCTCTTCATGGTCTAGGGATCAAGGTGATGTTTGCTTCATACAATGTGTTGGGTAGTATTCCTTTTTCTATATTTTGAAAAGGGTTGCATAATATAGGTAGTAGTTCCTCTTTAAAGGTTTGTCAGAATTCTGATGTGAAGCCATCTAGTCCTGGGCTTTTCTTTTTAGGGAGATTTGATATAGTTGATGCTATTTCAGAACTTGATATAGGGCTGTTCAACTTTCTATTTCATTCTGGCTAAGTAGGAAGTTGGCATGCTTCCAAGTATTGGTCGATTTCCTTCAGATTTTCATATTTCTGAGAATAGAGTTTCTTGTAATATTCATTAAGGATTTTTTTGAATTTCTGAGGAATCTGTTGTTATTTCATCTTTGCCATTTCTAATTGATGAAATTAGAGATTTTACTTTTTTTTCATTAGTTTAGCCAAAGGTTTATCTATTTTATTGACCTTTTCAAAAAAACAACTTTTTGATTTATTGATCTGTTGTATAATCCTTTTTCATTTAATTCTGCTCTAATTTTGGTTATTTCTTTTCCTCTGCAGGGTTTGGGATTGGAATGTTCTTCCTTTTCCAGTTGCTTGAGTTGTCCCATTAAATTGTTAACTTCCTATCTTTCCATTCCCTTAAGGAAGGCTTGCAGTGCTACAAATTTCCCTCTTAAGACTGCCTTTGCGGTATGGCAGAGATTCTGATAATTCACGTCTTCATTGTCGTTTTGTTCCAAAAATTTGGTAATTTCCTTCTTAATCTCGTCTATGGCCCATCTATCCTTCAGCATAAGGTTATTTAGCTTCCATGTTTTTGTATGAGTATGCAGATTCCTGTTATAAGTTCAACTTTTATTCCATGATGGTCCCAGAAGATGCAAGGAATAATTTCTATTTTTTTAAATTTGCCGAGGTTAGACTTGTGACCTAAGATGTGATCAATTTTGGAGTATGTTTCAAGGGCTCATGAGAAGAATGTGTATTCAATTTTGTTAGGATGAAACGTTCTGTAGATGTCTATTAAATCCAATTGTTGAATGGTTAAATTTAAGTCTAAAATTTCTTTGCTTAGCTTGTTTTTGGAGGATCAACACCGCCAAAGGAGTGTTAAAATCTCCGACTGTCATGGTGCTGGAGGAAATCAAGTTGCTCAGGTCTGTTAGAGTCTCTCTTATAAATTGAGGCAAATTCTGGTTGGGTGTATAAATGTTAATAGTTGAAATCTCATCATGTTCAGTGTTACCCTTAACAAATATGAAGTGACCATCCTTATCTTTCCTTTTATTGGTTTAAAGCCTACTGTATCTGCAAATAAAATTGCAACACCTGCTTTTTTCTGATTTCTATTTGCCTGAAATATAGATGACCATCCCTTTACCCTGAGACCATATTTATCTTTTAAGGTAAGATGAGATTCTTGTATACAGCAGATATCTGGTCTGAGTTTTTGTACGCAGTTAGCCAACCCGTGCCTCTTTAGAGGGCAATTTAAGCCATTCACATTAATTGTAATTGTAAATATTGATAAGCCTGGTAGAATTTTGGGTATTGAGTTTTTTAAAAGTCCAGTGGACATTTTTAATCTTTTTACCACCGTGGAAGTTGGAATTTGATCAAAAGTTTCTAAGTGAGTTTACTTTTGTGGTGGAGGATTGCGCTGGTCATTATGGAGGATAGGTCTAAGAATATCCTGGAGAGCTGGTTTAGTTATGGCAAATTTCTTCAACATGTGACTGTCATTAAAGTATTTAATTTCTCCATCATAAATGAAACTCAGTTTAGTTGGATACAGGATCCTGGGTTGAAATTATTATTTTTTAGGAGATTAAAAGTCAATGATCACCCTCTTCTAGCTTAAAAGGTTTCAGCAAAGAGATCTTCAGTCATTCTAATGTTCTTCGCCTTGCAGGTTATGATTTTCTTACGTCTGGCTGCTTGCAGAATTTTCTCCTTCATTTTAACTTTGGCAAAGTTAATTATAATGTGCCTAGGAGATGTCTTATTCGGGTTGAGTCTTGCTGGGCTTCTGAAACTGTCTGCTACCTGAATTTCAGAATCTCTTGGCATGTCTTGGAAGTTCTCCTTCATTATCTCATGAAAAA
Organism: Arctocebus calabarensis; assembly: GCA_963573935.1. Taxonomy (NCBI): domain Eukaryota; kingdom Metazoa; phylum Chordata; class Mammalia; order Primates; family Lorisidae; genus Arctocebus; species Arctocebus calabarensis. The sequence goes on along the minus strand of CAUYON010206945.1, from coordinate 527 downwards.
AAGCATCTGTGTCTTTCGAAGCCACCTCGTCGCCCTCAGGAATTCCTATGAGGCAAATATTAGTTTCTTCGAATTATCCCAGTGCTCTCTGAGAGAATGATCCATTTTTTCTCTCCACTTCTCTTCCTCTTTGAGTGTTTAGGAGTGTTCAGAAGTTTTGTCTTCAGCTCAGCACCTGTGGCTCAAGCGGCTAAGGCACCAGCCACGTACACCTAAGCTGGTGGGTTCGAATCCAGCCCAGGCCCGCCAAACAATGACAGCTGTAACCAAAAAAATGGCTGGGCATTGTGGCGGGTGCCTGTAGTCCCAGCTACTTGCTTCCAAAGGCAGGAGACTCGTTTGAGCCCAGGAATTGGAGGCTTCTGTGAGCTGTGATGCCATGGCACTATACTGAGGGTGACAAAGTGAGACTCTGTCTCTAAAAAAAAAAAAAAAAAAAAAAAAAAAAAAAAAAATAGTTAAAATTTTTTTTTGGGGGGGTTGGCCCATTGGGAAAATTGGGGAAGGGCCCCCCCCCCTAAACCCTG
>CAUYON010206941.1:0-15278 GCA_963573935.1 Arctocebus calabarensis | reverse complement strand
GAAAGAAGGAAGGGAGGAAGGAGGAGGGAGGAAGAAAAGAAAGAAGGAAGGGAGAGAATGGGGTGGGAGGGACGGGAGAGGGAGAAAGGAAGGAAGGAAGGAAGGAAGGAAGGAAGGAAGGAAGGAAGGAAGGAAGGAAGGAAGGAAGAGAGGGAGGAGGAAGGAAAGAAAGGAGGAAGGGAGAGAAGGGGGAGGAAGGGATGGGAGAGGGAGAAAGGAAGGAAGGAAGGAAGGAAGGAAGGAAGGAAGGAAGGAAGGAAGGAAGGAAGGAAGGAAGGAAGGAAAGAAGGAAAGAGGGAGGGAGGGAGAAAAAAGGAAAAGAGAGAGGGGAAAAGGAAAGAAAGGAAGGAGGGAAGGAAGGAAGGGAGGTAGGAACGAAGAGAGAGAGGGAGAGGGAGGGAGAGGTGAGGGAGGGAGAGAGAGAGGGAGGGAGGGAAGAAGGAAGGAAGAAAGTCCATCCAGTGAGATATTGTGTAAGGAAAGTGTGACACAACTCAAGATTCCAATATATCTTTAAATAGACTTAGGAGGGAGCTGAATGTTGACTTCTGGGACATTACTATGGAACTTAGACCTACATTGAATTATGCTACTGGACTGATATTTTCATGATTTTGTGTTTTCCGTAGGTAAACTTGCTCCTCTTCTTTCTGGTAAGTTTTCTTAAATACTTGAAGAAAAGCTCTTATAGGGAATTTATCTAATAAATGAAATCAGTGTAACCTAATTCTTTGTACCCTCAATGAATCCCAAACCATATAAAAAAGGAAAAGCTCTTATGATGTTTTATAAAAATACATAAAACGAGAGGCCCTATATATTACCTGTTAATATTTTTTAACTTTAGCTGATAGGAAATGATCTTTTTGTGTGTGTTGTAGGATATTTTAATATGCATGTTACATTATAAAATGTAACTTTGGAATAGATTTCAATAAATAATTTGAATAACCAGCTGTTCTTTCTTCTTAAATCAATATTTTTGTTTCATCAACTCCTGGTCTTTTGCATGATTTGGTACTATTGAAATAGGGAGGCTTACTCTGCTGTGGCAAAATATATTTCACAATTGAGAGTTAAATGTTGCTATACAAAATTATGAGAATCTTTTTGCCTGTGCTTCTAATTTCACGTCAGTAACATGAATATTGATAATAAAACTGAAAGGAACATAAAAACTTAATGAAAAGTTGACTAGAACCTTGTAGTTATGGGCTTGGTGCTTTTGATTTAATGTAGACTGGATCGAATTAGAAAAACCTTAAGTCCAAGTATGGTTATTCGGGAATTCAGTATTTATGGCTAAGAAAGGTAAAGTGTAAGAGTCACATAACATTTTCTCCACCACTAGCAATAGGTCCCCATAATATGTTCAAAAGGATATGGGTCGCATTTGTCTGGCATTTGATACTAGATATTTTTTTCCTAGGTATTTGTGTAGGTGCATTTCTTCTTATCTTCTTGATTGGTGTCACATTATACATGATACTAAAACACAAAGAACGGTAAGTTCAAATGCACTTTTGACCAAAATGCACAGAACGTTTGGGTTTCTTGCCTGCAACAAAATAGGGAAGCACAAGTTATATGAAATGAATACTGCAATGTGATGACTAGAATCAAGTATCTTGTGTTACATGAAAGGAAATCCTTTCTGTTAAGACTTAAAGGATACTCAACACTTAGTTTATTTTATTGAGTGATGTTTCTTTAGATGATGATACATTGTAAAAAGGCTAGACAATAGAAAGGAAACAGATCCCCCCAAAACAATCCTAGTCTGAACAACTACAAATATTTGGGAATATTTCTATCTGACTCTTTTTATATTCTTTTTTTCTCTTTTTAAATTGAAATGTGGCATTATTATCTTTTTTCCCCATTTAGACTAATGTTCGTATTTTACATGTCATTTTTTTTTTGGCTAGGGCTGGGTTTGAACCTGCCACCTCTGATATATGGGGCCAGTGCCCTACTCCTTTGAGCCACTGGTGCCACCCCATATTTTACATGTCTTTAAATTATGTTTTATTTTTAGTTAATTAATAGCATATTGTTCCACTGTATATATTTATGTAGTGTGGCAATTTTAAGTTACTCCTACGTTTACTTTGATAATATATAAAGATGGAAGAAACATCTTTGAATAAACCTTTTTCCATACCCACTTAATTCCTTAAATAGATTTCTAGAATTACTAAGGATAAGTGTATGAACATTTGATATGCATAATAAATATTGCCAAATGACTTTTCCAGAAAGTTTGTTCTAACTTGATAATCTATCACATAATTAACGTACCTGGATATGTTGTGTTCCTCAACCTCCCTTTCTCCTTCATCCATTCGTCTGGTCTTCCATTACAAATCACTTTGCGTTTAATTAGTATGGCTTTATAGTATTATAATATCTGGCCAGGCAGATATAAGTTTTGGAGGTTTTTCTCTGTGTTCACTCCTCTTTGCTCCTATAGGTGATTTTTAGAATAATTTGTAATTTTCTAAAAACTAACATATTGTGATTGCATTTAAGTGTATAGATTAATTTGTGAAAAGTGGGCAACTTGCTTAGTATTTTCTCATTCAGAAACAGAGTGGGTATGTCCATTTGTTCAAGCAATTTTTTCTCTCACTTAGGGGCATGATTACTTAAATCTACTACTAGATTTCTGTGCTTGGTATGTTTTGTTTTCTTATCCAGAAATTAGACATCCTTTTACAATTTATTTTTGATGATTTTTTAACACCTGAGTCTAGCAGGAATTTATTTTATGGTATGGTGGTCAAAGTAATCCCACTTGCACTTTTTTATATATAGTCAATATTTCAAAGACTATTTTGAGTAAACCATTTCTTCACCATTTGCTTGTAGTTTTATGTACCAGATAAAGTGTACCTTTTCAATTTTCTTATAAACTGGTATTTTTCTCAAAGATAATTGACATAGATATGGAAGATTTAGTTCCCCTGATCTGCTTGTCTTTATGAGCCAGCACTACTCTGTTAATAATTGTAGTTTTATAATAGTTTTTCTGGGATAGTTCCATTTTCTCCTTTTAAAAATTATTTTAAAATTTTCTTTTATTCATTTTTGGAGGTAGACTATAGAATTATTTGTGCCGCAATTGCACTCCCACCCCCAGAAGAAAATAGAATGTTAGGATTTTGAAAGACGTGCCTTAAACCTACATATTTATATAGGAAGAACTGACTTCTTCAAAATATTCATTATTTCCTTCCAGAAACAGTGCATAAAAAATATAATTATAAAAAGAGTTATAGTGACATAAAAGATGTGATGAATATCAGCAATTTAACATAAAAGATCTGATGAATATCAAGCACTTCCATATGTGGTTATGTCTAGCATTATACACATATGGATTTTTAAAAATTTCAGTAGTATTAGAAAAATAGAAGTAATATGAAAGGAGGCAATGATCGTATCCATTCATTCTTAAGTATTCCAGATAGAAGGAGAGATGTGAGTAAAGGCCCAGAAGCTTGACTTTCCATCACACGTTTTGAGAAGCTTGACTTTCCATCACATAACCAATGTGATGTGGCTGAGAAATATTGTGTGTGACAGTGATTGAAGCAGAGGTGGCATAGCATCAGGTAGAGGCATGGCATAAAAAGTCCTGACACATGTACCCCACAGAAACTATAGAATACTGATCTGTGCAAAGAATATATATATATATATATATATACACAAAGGATACCATCAGGTGTCAGCCTGGGAGTGTTTTGTATGCATGGGTTCTTAAGTCTCTGTATATGCTAGTGTTGGGAGAATAATCAGGTAAAATTTTACCAAGTCTCAGTAACTTCAAGTGGGGGATGACCATGTCACCCCAAAACTCCAGCAAAATTCCTTTAGCAAGTCAGCCAGATCTGTCATTTACTCTGCTACTAATGCTGTCTGATGCTCCTGTTCATAATTGCATAAAGCCTAGTGTAGGCATCCAACATGAAGAAATCACATTGAAACTACATACTTAGGGCATCTGGGAACAACCCACACAGCTTATTCTAGACCTGGGAGAGGCTGAGTATGGACAGTCTGGCCAACCTTTACATTTGGGTTGTGCTTAGTCTACATTGTTTATCAGTATGTGTCCCACACAATCTTGGTTTTGTGTATGACTTCAGGAGAAATGGTGTTCTATGCCCAAATAAGACTGGGAAATACTGCATATTTTATATATATATTTATTTTTCTTGTGGAGATTAACAATGGCCATGAGAATATTTAAAAACTGGCAACAACGAGAACTTTTCTGTTTTGAACATGAGTTTTCCAAACTTAATGGGACTGTAGAACTCTTTTTTTTTTTCACATAATGCTTTTAATAACCCATGAGCTGATGTTCCATTTAGCAGACATTGGGGAAATCTATAAGGATCTACAAGAGCTGGGCGTGCCCATGGCTCAAAGGATTAAGGCGCTGGCCCCATATGCTGGAGGTGGTGAGTTCAAAACCAGCCCGGGCCAAAAACTGCAAAAAAAAAAAAAAAAAAAAAGAATCTACAAGAGTTAAGTCATCAAAACCCTTGAATGCCAGGACAAGAAACCGCAATTTATCCTATAGAATCTTCTTATTTATTTATTTCTTGGGACAGAATCTCACTTCATTATCCTGGATAGAGTGCTGTGGCATCATAGCTTACAACAACCTCAAACTCTTAGGCTCAAGTGATCCCTTTGCCTCAGCTTCCCAAGTAGTTGGGACTACAGGAGCCCGCCACAACACCTGGGTAGTTTTTGCATTTTTAATAGAGACAGAGTCTCACTCTTGCTCAGGCTGTTCTTAAAATCCTGAGTTCAAGAAATCCACCCACCTCAGCCTCTGAAAGTGCTAGGGTTTATAAGCATGAACCACCATGCCCAGCTATCCCATAGGACCTTTAAGCAAGGAAAGGTGTTCAGATTTGCATTTTCACAAGAAAAGGGGCAAGGTTGTGTTCGCCACCCAATCAACAGGGGCAGGGATAAAGAGAATGGAGCAGATGTAAGTGGTATCTACCCTATTAAGAGGGAAGGATTTCCAGGACTTGATGACTTGGGTCTGGGGAGAAGGAGGTGCATAGAATGACTGACATGTAGGTGACTAGGGAGACCCAGTGCTTCCCTAGAGAGGAAGGACAGGGGCAGGGTTGTGGGGAGAGAAGATGAGTTCAACTCTCTTCATGATTCAAGGCTTAACAGAAGGCCCAAGACTCAGATGAGTGACACTAAAATCTTAATGGAAGCCTTGAGACCAAAAAAGAAAAAATAGGTGAAAATTGAGATGAGAACGAACTTCATAGGGATTGTAATGTCTAAAAGACAGGAAGGTAAGGAAGAGTGAGAGGCAAAGAGAAAGGAATTTCATGGAATTCAAGAGAGAAAATGTCTGGAAGGGGAAAAAAGACCCATTGGCACAGCTTTCCACATAGGAAGTTAAAAGATAATTTTAGCCAAGAGAAAATAGAAATTTGAATAAATAGAAAATGTGGTCTCTATTGGTTTCCTTCATGCTACTAAATTTGTAGCATAAAGCAGGAAAATTTGCAAATTTGGGGAATGCCTACAAGCTCAAATAATTCATAATGTTTCAGTATTATTGTTTATTAACATGATTATAGCACATACTATCTTTAAGTGCCTCAATTAATAAGAGACAAATCTATCTATTAAACTAAATTCCTGTGTCATTCATTTTATTTCCATTTGTTAATCTACTTCAATTTATTTTCTGAAAAATCATAAAGACATTTATGCTATCTTATATACTTTTTGAAAATGAAATAAGTAATCATTTTTAAATGAATGTCTAGTGACAAAATTAAATATGTTTAGGAGTCACCTACATATTTGAAAGTGATCATTGTTTTCTTCTCTATCCATCTAAAATATTTTAACAAAGCCTAAATTTCCCGTGAACCTAAAAATTACCGTTTTACATTCCTTCACTGTATCTCCTATATGCTGACCTTTTAAATATGGTGGTGAGTGATATGTTGTTAGTGCCCTTAGTAGTAACCTTTCTTCTCCAGTAATTTTGTACAACTTTATTTCAGGAGTTCTCCATAGTAGTTTTATCACATTTTATTGTCATTCAGAAATTATGGCAAAGTGGCTTTAGAAATACAGTGAAATATGTATGCTTTCAAAGAGTGAAAGTGGAAACATTTTCTTGAAAATTATTTAGAACTTTTAGTACTGTGTGAGTAGGTAAAGATTTTGAGTTAAACATAAAATATAAAGATTGTTGTTTAAGTTGGACTGTAACATTATATCTCAGAAGGGTAAAGTTATGATCATATTCTAAAATAAAAGCTTTTTAAGAAATATTTTCTTCAATTTAGGACTAGAAGTTGTTGATTATAAGAGTCTTGGATCTGGGGTAAAACTGCCTAGTGCCAGCTTTGGCAGTAAAATGAATTCATCCATGAAAAGTTCTTACCATGTGTTGGGAATTATGGAAAGCAAACAACTATTACATCTTTATAGCCATATAAAGTACAGTTATATCTATATAGTAATCATGTTTGATGGGTAAAGATTTTATTTTTTTCTTCCTTCTTCCGCTTAGCAATTATTATACAAATAAAAGTCCTAAAGAAGAAGCTCTTCATATAGAAACACAAGAAGTATATTCTACTGATCCATACAACCCAGCAAGCTAATCAGAAGACAAACTGGTATGTAATGAAATTGAAATATTCTTATTAATATCTCATAATTTCCATCCACTTATGCTTATCCTTAAGCATAGTACTCAGTAGAAAAGCTTCTGACTCTGTAATAATGCACAGCACTCGTTAACTTACCTACTAATGACAACTAATGTTCCTGGTGTGTGTGTGTTTTAATCCATTCATCCATTTAACAAAATTTTACTAAATAACAAAACAACTAAGAATACTATAGGAAGATGAGAAGCATTACAAAGAGAAATAAAATAGGCAAGAGGACAGAGAGGATAGGGTACCTGCAAGAGAAGTCTTCGTTAAGAAAGTGGCATTTGAGCAAAGGCTCAAGGGATGTAAGGAGCTGGCCACATGGCCACACGGGGCAAGAGCATTGAAGGAGGAAAGAGTAGTCTGTGCAAAGGCCATAAGACAGTGTGTGTGTCAGTCGTGGTGGAGGCTCAGCAAGAAGGTCCAGGTGGCTGAGAATGCTAGAGAGAAGGGATAGGGCGGGGAGAGGATGATTGTACAGAATGTGCTAGGTCCTTGGAATGAGCTTGGTTTTTATTCTGAGATGGGAACCACTGGAAAGTTTTAAGCAGAGGAGTGACACAGTCACCTTAACTGTTGTGTTAGGAAAAGACTGTTGGAAGCCAAGGGTAGAAGATAGGCATCAGGGAGGAGGCTACTGCAATGATCCAGGCAGGAAATTGTAAATGGCTACCACCAGGCTGGTGAGAGGAGGTCAGATGACACACGTATTCTTAAGACAGTGACAATGGGATTTGCTGACAGTTTGTATCAAAATATGACAGGTAAAGGGAGGCATCAGTGATAACTCCAGAGGTTTGGGGCCTGAATAACTGAAAGCATCATTAATTAAGATGATCAAAAATGAGAAGTGTGGGACAGGGAAAAGAATCAGGATTTCCTCTTAGGAGATGTTAAATGCGAGATATCCAACAGCAGTGGTGGGAAGACATTCTGTTTTCAGGCAACGGGCTGAAAATACAAATTTGGGCCTTGTCAGTGAGTGGATGTTCATAGCAATGAGACTGAATAAGACCACTGAGGGGTAAAAGAGGCCACAGAAGAGAAAAGGTCCAAGTACTGAGCCTCAGCTCCTCCCATGTTAGGAGTCAGGGAGGGGGTAGGACCAACAAAGGAGTGGAGATGCAGCTGCTGCTACAGGAGAAGAACCTCAGTCAGCTGAAGCAGGAATTTTGGGGAGGAAAGAGTGATCAACTCTGTCAAGTGCTGCTGGTAGGTTAAGAGAGATGAGTTGTGAAAACTGACCATGGGAGTTAGCAGCACAAAATTTGTTGGTTAACTTGACAAGTAAGTTTAAGTTTAAGTAAGCTTAAGAGAGAATGAAAGGAGAGAAATTTTAACTATCAGTTATAGGCAACTCTTTCAAGGGATTTTTCTATGAAGAGGAACCTAAAAGTAGAGTGATATGGAGAGTGAAAAGCAAAGTCTATGGAAATATTTTTTAAGAATGAAGAAACAGCAGTTATGCTCTATTCTGCTTTGATGGCAAGGACCAAGTAGAGGAAAAGAGTGACTGCAGGGACGAGAGGGAAGAATGGCTGAGGCAGGTCTGCGTGGGCCAGAGAAGCTGACCTTGGACAGAGTGTGTGCCTAGTCACTGGAGGAAAAGCAGACTCTGCAGGTGCTGCTGAGGGAAGGCGGGGGCTGTGCTGTGAGTGCATGCATGGAAGCTTTCTCCTGAGGATTCTATTTTCTCAGTGAATAGAAAGCAAATTGATGAGCTGGGAAGGGAGATGTGAGAAAGTCAAGAAGGAAGGAGAAGGCGTTAAATAGAGAATGGAGAGTTGAATACTGAATGACAGGGAGCACAGAGAGGTGGACAGGCAACACGAGGGGTCCACTTGAGGTTCCCAGAGAAAATGGGGAGAGAACTCTGCCCAGGCATTATGCTGGGGGTCTCTTATCCCTTTTCTCATTTAGCCCTCACTGCCACTTTGAAAGGGTTCAAAGGTCACTATGAAACTTTTTGGGACAGGCTATGTTATGGTCCATTGTTTCACTTCCAAGAATCATGGTCAACAGCATCCTTTCTGATTCACCCATACAAGTTTCAACTTGCTCGCCTGATGGTTGTTGCTAGGAGGGCTTCATTTGTTCCCATCCATGCAGATTTTATATTTCCTGATTTTTGTGTGTCTCAAAACTTTCATAATGACCCACATGTTACTCTAAGATGATACAAAGACTAGGAAATAATATCTAAGATAAGAAAACCAAGGCTGAAAGATTCTCTTGGCTAAAGGCTTAAGTCCAGTAATTGGCAAAGGTAAATTTCATGCTAAAATCTGACTTCAAACAACTTTCTCCTACATAATCTATGAAATAGAAGGAGGATACAACCTCTACCCTTTTGGCACTTATTTTAGTAAGACAAATTAAGACTTATACATATTGCAGTGCAAGAGTAAGTACCATGAACAAGATACAGAAAAGCTATTGTGGCAGTGGCAGAAAACGGGAGGAGAACGGAGATGGGAGGTAAGGCAAGGATCATGCCAGTGACCTCTAAATCCGAACCAGACGGTTTCCAGAGTGAAGCTATTACACAAATATTTATTGAATGAATATACAAATGAGAATATTGCCTCCATGTCTCCCTCATTTTGTTGTTTTCATGTTTATCAATTTATCAATGAACTTTAACTACATATTCATAAAATATAATTATGATTTATTCTAGGTCATGTTATCTGAAGAAGACTCTCTTAAAAGAATGATATCTTCTGATAGCCTTGATGCTTCCTTGGTTATAACAATTATAATGGGCACATATAGAAATTAGGTTAACACTCTTATTTAAACTTCCAGTTGCTGCACTGCTATTTATGCTGCCCCCTAAACAGAAATGATCTATTTCAGTGTGCTTCATTGCTTGAAATCCATTTGAACATTAATTGGAAAAAAAAAAACACTTCAATATCAGCAAGTCTCTTTGTGTGGTCTCAAGATGAATGAAATGATTTCATAAGCTATCACTTCCTATACACACTCACTTTCAAGAAGAACCTCTTTACGGTAAAGATGGGAGCCCAGTTTCATTGCAGTGTGCTCTTCAAGGACTTTCCTTGTGATATGTGGCGCTAGGCTGTGGCTATACATAATTACATGGCTGTAAAAGTATTGCCTTTTTAAGGAAGGCGCTAAAAAGAGTTGTTTTCATAACTGGATTCATTTTCTGTCTGTGAACTGCATACTTACTATTACCATATAGGTTATAACGTGCTTTTAATTATTTAAGCAAAGTATAAGTATTTCCCATGGCTATGATGGAGATACCTTTTTATTCAGGTATCTGGTTTTATTTTAATAAAAGTGGCTTCTTTCTTTGACATCATTAACCATTTCACTTTCACCCCTACTTGGTTTGAGTTTTTGGCACAATACTGTAATACTTTGCCTTTCCATAATCACTTGGTGATTCCAATTTGTACAAGTTTTTTGAAATCATGGAATCAAGTTTTAATCTCAAAGATCTGATGTACAATTTAAGCTTTGATATGTCCTTAGAAGTTTTGTTATAAGCTCTAATTGCTTGTAAAATGTCATTCGATAATGTGTATATGGGCCATTGAATTGTATACTTAAATTGTATGTATAAAAAACCAACATTTGCCTTACATGATTTTTTTTCAAGAGTCAATGATCATGAACTCTTGAATAACAGGCATACACACTTCCTAAAAACAGGGTTTTTAGAGTTTGTGATTTAATCATTATTCATTCTGGATCCCTTCTCTTGGTCACTTTAGCCAGACTTTCAACACACAGATCTGATTACTTCATTCTTCAGACTTTCTTCTCTATTTGTCCAGTCAACACCTTCAGCCGGCCCACTCATCCTCTCCTGCCACACCGTGGATCTAGCTGTGAATTTTCTCTGTTCCAGCCTTTAAACTATTGAGAAAATAAAACCTTGCTCATTGATGACCACTAATTTGCTCCCTCTCCCTTACCCTGGAGGGGAAGCTGTTTGGCTTCTTTTTTTATTTTTTAAGTTGCAGTCAAAAGGAAAAAAAGTGCCATTGAATTTACCATCGTACCCATTTTTAAGCCTATAGTTCATTAGGGTTAACTATATTCACATTGTTATACAACATCTCACGCCTTTTTTATCTTGTAAAACCAAGACTTTATTAAATAATAAGCAGATTGGCAAGGCCTGAGTTGCCTGCCCAGCCTTGGAGTGGTTCTCAAGTAGGGTGATTTTGCCCCCAGAGGACATTCAGCAGTGTCTGGGAACATTTTTAGTTGGTACAACTGTAGGATGGAGTGTTATTGGCATCTAGTGGGTAGAGGCCAGACATACTGCTAAACATCCATCAATGCACAGGACAGCCCCCCACAACACAAAACTATCTGGTGCACAATGTCAATAGTATCAAGGGTGAGAGACAGCTGAACCTGACAGAACGAGCGAAAAGGGGGGATTTCCCATTGGAAAAATCTGGGTACCAACAGCAGAGGAAGGGATTCTGTTGCAGTGGTTCTCAACCTTCCTAATGTTGTGACCCCTTAATACAGTTCCTCATGTTGTGGTGACTCCCATAAAATTATTTTTGTTGCTATTGCATAACTGTAATTTTGCTACTGTTATGAATTGTAATAGAAATATCTGATACGCAGGATGTATTTTCACTGGTTGCGACCCACAGGTTGAGAACCACTGGTTTAGAGCAACCGGTGTCCACCATCCCCACCATCTGAAAAGAAATCCTCTGCCACACCACACATGCTTCTTTCTTAAACTATCTCTCTTCTCTTTACCACCAAATTTTCTGAATCATTGCAGGCATTCATTGACTAAATAATTGCAGAAATCATTTTATGTGTTAAGCACTGTTTTAGGTCATGGAATTTAGAAGTGATAAACCGCCATGTCCTCAGACAGCTTTTATTCTAGTGGGAGAAACACACAGCAAGCAGATTATCAAATGTTAATAAAATGAAAAAGGTACAATTTTTTAATTACATAAGGCAGGGAAGGAGGAAAGGAATTTCCAAATAGATGTGCAATTTTAAATTGTGGCCAAGGAAAGTTCCATTGAGAAGGTCACATTTGAACAAAAGAAATCAAGGAGATGAGGTATCTAGCCATGCAGGGTGATGTCTGGTGAGGAACATTCCAAGCAAAAGGAACATTAAGTGGAAATAAAAACTTTAGAGGAAACACATTTGCTTATTTGGAGAAATAATGTGTTTGCATGCCAATGGTGAAATTCACTAGAAAGGGGAAAATAGTATTGCTGGAAAGAAGAATTCCTGGAGTGAAGTCTTTGAGCAAATGAGAGCAAAATGAATCTAGTGCACAAGTGGAGAGGCTATTCTTAGATACAGGTGTGAACAGTGTAGCTCTAACATGTAGAATAGTTAACATATAGATAAGATGGCCATATAGGCCAAATACAGCTATTTGGGTGGAGTGATGATAGAAGGTTCTGGAAGTTCTATTTGATTACTTCTATTATTTTCAGTGAAAAAGAAGCACAAAGGCAGTAACAGAGAGTAAGAATAATGGAGGAAATGTCCAAGTTCAATGTCAACATGAAAATACTCAGGCTGGACACAGTAGCTCACACTTGTAATCCTGACACTTTGGGAGGCAGAGGTAGGAGGATTGATTGAGGCCAGCATTTTGAGGCCAGCCTGAAAAACATAGTGAGATCCTGTCTCTACAAGAAATGAAAAGATCAGCCACATGTACTGGCTTATGCCTGTAATTACAACTACTTTCACAGGTACAGGGGAAAAATAATGGGGAACTGAATCCAACCAGGATTGTTATTTTGTCTCATGAATACAAAGCATGATAAAGTGAGAGACAAGCAAGGGGGCTGAGGTTTCATGCAAAACGGTGATTACAATGATGCAGGATGGAATTTAGCCAGGTAAGCAGGAAAATGAAGACACAAAGGAGGTAAAAGACCAAGAGATAATGGTAGAATCATTGGGCTATGAGTGAGACGAAGCTTACTGGATTCAGTTTAGGGTACTAGGAGTGAACTAGAGGGTAGGACTGGTAGTTGGAGGGTGGGACAGTTGAAATTAAGCAGGGTGTGACAACTTCCAGGGTATGGACATATTAACTGCAGAGTAGAGTGAAGGAGAAGACCACTGGCAGAGAAGAGGCAAGGCACTGAAAGGTCAGGGATTTGATATATTGCTGCGAATATTGAAATCACTGAGGACTGCGACAAGAGTCATGGTGGAGAAGATGGCTCTGAGCCAGGAGCAAAAACCATCAAGGAATGAGGGTAGAATGCAGATCCTAGGAGATGAATGCAAACACAAGTGGTAAAAAATGGCACATTCTAATGGCATGTGATATAAGGCTGGGGAACTGAATCTTCTCCTCTCCCCCTTTCCTCAGCTCAGTACAATCTGGCTTTTTCTCTCATTACACTGTTGAGAATAACTTGAAAGGATAATATTACATTGGATCCTCAAAAGGATGGTTTTGGTTGTATTAAAAAGGACGTATGATATATGCTATGATCAAAGTAGATACTTCTTGAAATGAGTCTTGGGAGAGAGACTAATGGAAACCAATGAAAAATAAACATACCTTGGAACAGGTGATGGTCGTGGGGAGCTGAGACCTGAGTAAGAGGGACAGATGAAGTGTTCTGGAATGCTTGTGCCAGCTAAGACAACACCTCATAAGTGCATACTTTTATTGGACCCTGCAAACACGAGGCTGCATTACTGACACTGTAGTCAGTAGAGAATAGTTTTCTCCCTTGAGCATTTTTCTTCACTGTGAATCACAGTTATACATGGAGGAGAAAAAAAAGTGAACATATTTACTAAAATATCTGTTACAATATCTTTTCAACCTTCATCCTACTTCCTTCTCTATAGCACTTGAAATTTGGAATTACTAGACTCTCCAACTCCAGCATTAGCAAAAACTGACCAATCTGCAAATCCAGTGTTTTGTCTCTGGAGTGATAGAACTCCTCTTGTACCTGTCACCACCCATAAGAAAGAACTCGGACCTCACTTCAGGCATAAATCAGATGGTGATTTATTACACCTGCGCAGGGGACCACTGCCCTAAAGGGCAGGCGGCCCCAAAGTGCAGTACAGGCTGATTTTTATACCCCTCTTTGTCCTGTGTGGCAAAGCAGGCAAGTAGTTTGAGGTGGGGTTATAGTCAGGTAGTTGGCTCAGGGGGTTACATCATGGTGGTTGGCACAAGGACAGCTTGGGGGACAACTTGGGAAACTCAGTAGCCTGGGGAACTTTGCTTGAGTAAGTTTTCACCATTGTTTATCTGTGGGACTTGTAGAACTTCCTTGTTCTATTCTGAAATCTGTTTGGGGAATTAACCTAAGGGGGCAGGGCATGCTGGGGACCAAGGCTGAGACAGGCTGAGACAGACTCGGGTCTTTTGGGGGCTGTTGGCCTATAACATTCCCCACTGGTCTTTTTGGGAATCAAATCCTTGATTCATCTGCATCACTGGAGAGGGGCTGATAGTGGGCATGCATTAAATACCATTAATTTAAAATTAAATACCATTACTTTTCCCATTCAGGGATGGACAGGGAACCCCCATTTTTCAGGCTCAAGTGAGCTTAGACATTAGACTTTCATCTCCAGGCACAAACCCCCAGACTTTCATCTCCAGGCACAAACCCCCATTTTCATGAACAGGGCAGTTCCAAACATTTTGGATGGCTTTACCCTGACTAAGGATTAAACACTCTAATCCCCTCTTCAAACAAAAACTGCAGCAAAGACCTAATAACCTTGTCCAAGGTGAGGGGCTGCACTCATTCATTTGCTAGAACACACCTTAAGTTTGTAAAGATATTTTTTCATTCACCAAGTCCTGGCCAAAATATCTCTCAGGGCCAATTATTTACCCCTAAAAAAGAAAATCTTTGACCTGGGCCTCCTCCATCCTTCCAGAGGCTGTTCACCTTAGATATGGATGCAGCCCCATCTACTACGAGATTTGCACTCTCCCCCCCCCCCCAATTTTCAAGGGCCATCCAGAGCTCACTGAACGCCTAAACTGCAACACTTTTCAAGGCATGGCCTCTTTGCCAATAGCTCTGACACTTTCCACTCCCTCTACATGTCCCTCAGTCCAACAAAATTCCATTTTATTACTGATTTGTGGCCTGCTGTGGCCCATGGACTCAATTCAAATTCCTGAGACTCAATACAACAACATCCTTTCTAATGTCTTTTCAATTTCCCCCAAGTCCCACATGACCATGTGGCTGCTACTAAAGACAGGCAGAAAAGCAAAGAAGGTGGAAAACCTGGAACTTTCAGTTTTTCTCAGAATAACCAAGGGTCAAAGTTGGAGCAGGGAAGAAGGGCACACTCACACATTCATTTCACCCTGTGAATGGGGGGTGGGGTGGTGAAACCCCATCTATTGTTATTTGTTTCAGTTATTTTCTTTTTTTTTTGTAAGACAGAATTTATTCACAGAAAAGAAAGAAAAGAATACAGAAAACATTAAGGCATCTGTTAGAGGGAGAAAATTCTAGTGGGGAGAGAGAAGCTCTCTCCGTTTCTCTCCCAGTCTTTCCC
>CAUYON010206937.1:2500-10604 GCA_963573935.1 Arctocebus calabarensis | reverse complement strand
ATCTCCGCTGCCCTCAACCTGCAGACATCCCCGCTGCCTTCAACCTGCACACGTGCACCCCACTGCCTTCATACCTGCAGTCATCCCCGCTGCCCTCAACCTGCACACGTCTGCCCGCTGCCTTCAACCTGCAGTCATCCCCGCTGCCCTCAACCTGCACACGTCTGCCCGCTGCCCTCAACCTGCAGACATCCCCGCTGCCCTCAACCTGCAGACATCCCCGCTGCCTTCAACCTGCACACGTGCACCCCACTGCCTTCATACCTGCAGTCATCCCCGCTGCCTTCAACCTGCACACGTGCACCCCACTGCCTTCATACCTGCAGACATCCCCGTTGCCTTCAACCTGCACACGTCTGCCCGCTGCCTTCAACCTGCAGTCATCCCCGCTGCCCTCAACCTGCACACGTCTGCCCGCTGCCCTCAACCTGCAGACATCCCCGCTGCCTTCAACCTGCAGACATCCCCGCTGCCTTCAACCTGCAGACATCCCCGCTGCCCTCAACCTACACACGTCCGCCCGCTGCCTTCAACCTGCAGTCATCCCCGCTGCCCTCAACCTGCACACGTCCGCCCGCTGCCCTCAACCTGCAGACATCCCCGCTGCCTTCAACCTGCAGACATCCCCGCTGCCTTCAACCTGCACACGTCCGCCCGCTGCCCTCAACCTGCAGACATCCCCGCTGCCTTCAACCTGCACACGTCCGCCCGCTGCCTTCAAACACCCTCTCTCAGCAGGGCTCCTGGGACTGCATCCTACACAGAAGCCACCATCACTGCCCACACCCCATGCACACATGTACATGTTCTATGCCCCTTCTTCCTATGCCTTCCTATGCATTCTGTGATATCACACAGATTAAACCCGTATGCAGTTTATTCTTGGCTTCCATACCAAAAAGAGCAAATCTGCATGAAGTGGGGGGGGGGTGTCTGTTTTACTCACTGATATATCCCCAGCACCCAGAGTAACATCTGGCACATCGTGTGTGCTCGATGAATATTTCTTGAAAGAATGAATACATTTTTTTTTTCAAGGTGTCACCCTGGATAGAGTGCCGAGGCATCACAGCTCACAGCAACCTCCAATTCCTGGGCTCAAGCGAGTCTCCTGCCTCCACCTCCCAAGTAGCTGGGACTACAGGCGCCCGCCACAGTGCCCGGCCATTTTTTTTTTTTTTTTTTTTTTTGGTTGCAGCCGTCATTGTTGTTTTTGGCGGGCCCGGGCTGGATTCGAACCCGCCAGCTCAGGTGTACGTGGCTGACGCCTTAGCCTGTTGAGCCACAGGCGCCGAGCCAAGAATGAATACATTTTTTTAAAGAGTTGAAAGAATAAATCTACAAGAGCCTTCACCTCTGTGCACCTGCTCTAGCCGTGTCCACAACTGAGCGTCTGAGCCTCCATCTCAGCATTCCCCACCAACATATTCCCCACCAGAGTTCACGACTCAAGTATTTTTTGCTTTCAAGAATTATTTGCCTTGCCCATTTGAAGGTCAGATCCATGAGGGCAAAGAATTTTCCCCTATCTCCTCAGCTTAGAATATTTTGGGTTTTTTCTAGTCCAAGTCACTTGGCTGTATGTGTAGGTCTGCTTCTGGCTTCCTGATTCTCTCCCGTTGATCTGTACAAGGCTCCTCTCCTTCCACATAACTAACATGCAACTTCATAATAAGCCAAAATCAGGGAGAACATTAATCTTTCCTAAAAATTTTGCTGGTATTTTGATTGGGATTGCATTAAAACTATACCTCACTTTCAGAAAAAAAAAAAAAAAAGGATTTTCAGTCTTAATAGTGAAATAACAGAAAAATTATTAACTCATGGTTTTCAGCAAGAGCTGAACTCAGTCATGAGCCCGCTCTTTGTTCTCTGCTCTTTCTCTCCCTGACTTGCTGGCAGGCCCCTGCAAGGACTCTGCTTTCACAACATGTCAAAAGAGCAGAGAGAAAGGAAATGTGAATCCTTCTCTTTTAAAATGGCTTTTCACATCTATTTTATAGCTCAAGTGTTCCTGAGTCATCCCTGGATGAACAACAGAGTGTGAGCGTCAGGCCTCAAACCCTGCCTCAAATCCTATCTCGCCCGGTATAAAGAGCCCCGTGGTAATGGCAAGTCAGCTGTTCATTGTGCAGCCACTAAGAAAATGGCTTTTCCTTTTTTCTCTCTCTCTTTCCTCACTCTCTGTCACTCTTTCCCTCCTTCCTTGTATGAAGATAAAATAAATTTGATATTTTTATATCCTCATCTTGGTCCCGAGAAATAGTTCCTCAAACTGTGGACCGTGTAATGAGCTTCCACCCTAAGAAGACCGACATCTTAACAATAAATAGTCCCTGAGAGGGCTCGACATCTGACCCCAGAAGCAACGGGGACCATGTCCTATTCCCAGGCAGCACCTTGGGAAGGTGGTAAGGCCTCAAAGGGGAGCGTCTTTGTGGTGTTACACCTGAGCAGAGACGCCTGCCGAGATCAGGACGTCAGAGCAGTGACACAATACCCCCGAGCGGCCAAAGCTGAAAGGCTGAAAACTTGCTCCTTGGATCAGGAATTGCACTACCGTAGGTTTCAACGGCAAGAAAAACAGAGTTGAACTTCTCATCAGTTCAATGAGATGGGAGGCAAGGAGACAAAGTACTAGTTTGAGTCCTCCATAGAAATAGGCCCAGCAGGGTATATGACGAATGGACAGACAGACAGAAAGGTAGACAGATGGATGGATGGACAGACAGATAGAAAGATAGACAGATGGACAGACAGATGAACAGATGGACAGACAGATGAATAGATGGACAGACAGAAAGATAGACAGATGGATGGATGGAAAGACAGATGGACAGACAGATAGAAAGGTAGACAGACAGATGGACAGACAGATGAACAGATGGACAGACAGAACGACAGATGGATGGACAGAAAGATAGACCAATGGACAGACAGAAAGACAGATGCACGGACAGACAGATGGACAGACAGAAAGATAGACGAATGGACAGACAGACAGATGGACAGACAGAAAGCTATATGAATGGACAGACAGACAGAAAGATAGATGGATGGACAGACAGACAGATGGACAGACAGACAGACAGATGGACAGACAGCTATATGAATGGACAGACAGACAGAAAGATGGATGGACAGACAGCCATATCAAACTAAACAAGCCACAAAGGAAGAATTTCTCGTTGGGTCAGAAGACTCAAACTTGAAAACGAATTAAAGGACACTTTAATAAAAAACCACATAGCCCTAAATTGCCAAGAACTGAAAAAGCAGAAGGTAAAATATATAGGTCACAACCTAATCTTTTTAATCTAAAAAAAATAAACAAAATAGCTTTTTAGCTAAAGCTATTTAATCTTCCTACAGTAACTCTTCTCTGGGAAACTCTATACCAGTTAAATTGCTATTTAATAGGAGGCTGAGGCAAGAGAATCATCTAAGCCCAAGAGCTGGAGGTTGCTGTGAGCTGTGATACCACAGCACTCTACTGAGATCAACAAAGTGAGATTCTGTCTCTAAAAAATAAACAAATAAAAATAAATAAAAAATATTCTGATTTCCTAATATATGTTAGCTGTACTTACCCTGATTAAAATATTTCTCAGTCCAAAATAAGAAATACAAACCAAAATCAATTTGCCCTGTGAAAACATGTGAAATTAAACTCTTTCGATTGCTAATACTGCCCCAAAGCATATGAGGCTTGGCAGTTCTCTACAAGCTTTCAAGCACTTAAATATCACTTCGGTTATTTTAAATACAATGGAGTTTGTAATCTGACTGATTAGCTTTACAGAATAATAGACCCTCTAACAATGGACTGCAGTTTCCAACCGGCTCCAGGATAAATTCAGAAGATGAAAAAAACATAGAAGAGTAGAAAAAAATAGAGAGAAAAGAACATTTTCCTGGCATGGCCTTTATTCATCCTCAAAGCTGGGACCCCATCCGAGTCTGCGTCAGGCCCCAGGACCCGGCACTTACTCTGTCTCTGTCCTCTCTCCTTCATCACAAGGTGACCACCCACGTCCCAGCTATTGCATTACTTCACCTCCTAAATCAATAGCTATTTTATTTATACTTTCAGTTTCTCAACTATAGATGTCAAGGTTAGTTTTTGAACTAGTTTTTGAACAAAACTAGATGTTGTGTGACAGCAGTTCAGAGGAGCACTTAAGTCAAAAGGAAAGAATAGAAAACCCAGAAGGAAGCCCTGGGAGTATAAACTTTACTATGTGGTAAAGGTCATATCTGAAATCTAACCAACCATTTCACAAGCTGGCATACTTAGCTAAAGATATTGGTGACACAGGATTCCACCACTCAGGGCTGGACAAGGGACCCTCCGATTCTCTAGGCCCAGGTGAGCTCAGACATCAGGCCCCATTTCCAGGCACAAACAGGTTGCCTTTTTCAGGACACAGCCTTTGGGCTCTAACAAGACCATGAACAAAGCAGCTTGAGATGGTTTTGGGGGTCGCTTCACCTCGAGTAGGGAGCACTTACCCTCCTAATCCCTTCTCAGAGACAAAAACCATAAGGACCCGACACCCTTGCCCTAGTGGAGGAAGAACTACAGTCATTCATTTGTTAATGAACTCATTAACTTTGAAAAGATGTTTTTCCATCTACCAAGTCCTGACCAAGTGTAATTCTCAAGACCTAATATCCCTGGATAAAAGAGCCCATGTAGAGACGCCCCATTTAGTTCTTTTTCCCTTCCAGAAGCTCTGGTGCTTTTTTACTTCTTCCATATTCCTTTCTGTCTAATAAAAATCCTATCTTACCACTGATTGGTGGTCTGAGGTTTCATTTTTCGAATCCCCGAAACCAAGGAGCTACCGAGGAAGAAATTATGATATCATTGGGAGAGATACTCTCGCTTCGTATCACTTTATCAAAGTAAATTCTAAGTGAGCTGACATACATATTTTTTAATGGACTCATGAAAGATCTAGGAGAATGTATTTTTCTATTCTTGGAATGGAAAAGACGTAAGAATATACACAAATTCATATTTTTTTTTTTTTGAGACACAGCCTCAAGCTGTCACCCTTGATAGAGTGCTGTAGCATCACAGCTCACAGCAACCTCCAATTCCTGGATTCAAGCAATTCTCCTGCCTCCGCCTCCCAAGCAGCTGGGATTACAGGCACCTGCCACAACGCCTGGCCATTTTTTGGTTGCAGCCATCATTGTTGTTTGGCAGGCCCAGGCTGGATTCGAACCCGCCAGCTCAGGTGTACGTGGCTGGCACCTTAGCCCATTGAGCCACAGGCACAAAGCCAACAAATTCATGTTTTTAGGGAAAAAATTAATGTATTGGGGATAAACTAAACTCAGAAAATTGGGTAGACAGGAAAACTAAATAAAGTTTAAAGCTACCTTTTGCTAGTATAATTGTCTGATTTCAAAATACATTTACCAGGGCAGCACCTGTGGTTCAAGGAGTAGGGTGCCAGCCCCATATACTAGAGGTGGTGGGCTCAAACCTGGCCCCAGCTAAAAACTGCAAAATAATAATAATAATAATAATAATAATAATAAAATACATTTACCAAATATGAGAAAGACAGTGCTTAGGATCTTAATATGTAAAAAGCTCTCACAAATCAATAAAAAGATAAACATTCTATAAGAAATATAGGCAATTCACAAAAGAAAGAGAAATGGTCAAAAAAAGTACAAAAGAGAACTCAACATCGTCCTCTCTAAACATACGTTCAATTTAAAGTAGCAAACACAGGGTTGTGTTTTTTATTTCCCCTGAATAAATTAGCAAATGTTTTAAAATGTGAACACGCATATTTTGGGGGAAAAAGAGCATTCTCAATTATAGCTGAACTGGAAGATGATTCAGCACCATGAGAAACCGGTACACTCATCAACACAGCCGTGCTTTCCTGAAAAAGCCTCTTAGCGAAGTAGGGTGTCACTAAGATTAACTCTTCCCACAGGAACCTCTCTTTTTCACCATTATTGGGTCTGAACATCTTCACAATGGGGCCTACACAGCTACCTCACCTAAAATTAATGTCCCACATACTATTTACCCCCTTCCCCACTATTATTAATTTTCCCAGTAGCATCTATTGTATTGTGTATTTATCTAGTTTTTATTTTTCCTCACATAAGAAAACATAAGTTCTATAAGGAAAGTATTCTGATTGCTGCTATGGCCATGGGTCAGCCCTACATTTCATGGGGCCTTACACTTAACAACTTGGGGGTCCTCCTTAAGAAAAAGAAGCGTTTTTTAAATACATTTTAAATTTTCAAATTAAAAGAAAATACTGAGAAATAAGACATGTATCACTGAATCTAGAGTGCTGGGAGAATGGGGACCGAAGACTCCATTCCTGGCAAAGGAAAGCACTCCCAGAAAAAGAGGAAAACTAAACAGTAAGCTGAACAAAGAAAAGTTAGCTAGTTTACGTTTCAGCTAGCCATTGCTAGGAAGCTTCTTGCCTTTTCTGAAATTCTAGCCTGTTGAGGATATAGTTTACAAACACCCTGCTGGGTCTGTGAGCACTCTGAGGAAAATAATGGCCATAGAAGAGATTATGGCAAGTCCGAGAATAAGATACATCTTCTAGGGCCTTTCCTGCCCATTAAACAGGCAAAGCAGATACCCATTGTGGAGATTTGCATTTGCCTGGGGCAGAGACCAAGGGAGTAGGTGGAGCCCTGAGATATGGGCAGAAGAGCTTACATCCCTTATGGCAGAGGAAGAGCCTCTGTGGTGGTGATGGGAGGAAACCGCCTCCCTCCCACCAATTACTTGGAGGAGATTAACACAGGTGGCATTTTACTCCACAGAGAACTCGTGGAGCTTAACACCTCCCTAGAAATCTGTGTGCGTGACCTCAAGCAGGAGGCTTTCTCAGTATAAGGCTCAGACTTCAGATCATTGAAGGTTGTCCTTACGGTTAATAATAATAATAGGAGCTGATATGATCAATCTGAGAAACTGCTGACGTCTTTGTTCCCTCCCTCATCTTACCCTCTGGGCAAGTAGACTCCAGCAGTGGAGCAAACACTCTGGGCCATTGCCAGAATCCCAGGAGGGGCAGTGGACCCCTGTGCTCCTACTTTTAATTCTACTCTATGCCTCTTGTCTTTTTTTACCGTTGCTTCTCACTATATATTTCTTCAATCAATCTTCACCAGTCTTCCACAGGTCTCAGCGGACGCTGCTTTCAGGGTGGGACCTCGACATACAGAAATAACAATACAAGTAAATTAAAACCACTTCATAATTTGAATTACTGTGGCAATGGCTGGATGTCTGAAGATATTTTCCCATAGATCCTAGAAATAACTGACAATCTTCAGCAGTTCAGAAAAAGAGAATTTATTCCTCTGTTTTACAGATTTATTGAGATATAATGCAAAAATTCACCCATTCCAAATAGACAATTCAACGGGTCTTAGTATTTTGATGGAGTTGTATAGCCAGTACTACCATCAGTTTGGAACTCTTTCATCACTCGTAAATCTGTACTACATTTTATCAGGAGACGGACACTGGGAGTTGTGTCTGCTTTTTCTATTAATTTTTGGGGGGATTGGTTGTTTAAGAAGATGACATTCGCATGCTACACAATCCACCCTTTCTGTGTACAGTGTGATGTATTTAGTGTATTCAAGAAGCTCAGCTCTAATCCAGAACATCTTCAAGCCCGCAGAACCCCCGACTCAGTCCTTCTTCATCCCCTTCCCAGGCCCTGGCGTCCATGGACCTACATCCTGACCCTATGGTTTGCTTGTTCTGGGCATCACATCTCACGTAAATGGATTGCACAATATGACCTTGTGTGCTGATCTGTGTTCAAGGCTTATCATGCTGCATCCCGTATCCAAGCTCGTGGTTGAACAGCCCCCTTGTAAGCACACACCACGTCATCCGTTCATTAGTTAATGGGTGTTTGTGTTTTTCCCGGGGTTGGGCTGCTGTGATATTTGTCTCTCTTGAATGTATGCCTGAGGAGGGGGCCGTGTCATAATAACTCAGTGTTTCACATTTCAAGGAACAGACAGACTTCCCCCAAATAGTTGACCTATTTCACGGTCCCACCAGCAATCTACAAGGGTTCCA
>CAUYON010206935.1:0-55964 GCA_963573935.1 Arctocebus calabarensis | reverse complement strand
AGGGTGAGATCACATGTGTGGTACATATTTGAAGGGTCAGGAGAAAACTTCTAAATATGTATCATTGCATCTTAAGCTAGTCTTTTAAGCAATCTAGCAAGACCTGGGCCTGTGTGGACAGTGCCACCTATAGCTTGTTGTAAGGACATGGTGTCCTGGGTAAGTGCCAGGGAAGGAAGCTGGAGAAAGGAGGCAAAATCCTACCTGGAGTATGTTGTTGCAGTTCAAATTAAGGACTAGATGTATATATTGGAATATGAATAGATGTCATAAAATTAGTGCTCCACAGCACTGTATATAGTAGCACAAGATGAGAAAGAACCCAAATGTCCGTCAGTATTCTCTGCAGCAGCGAAACAGAGTGAGGACTACTATATATCACTGGGAAATGATGTCTAGAATACATCGTGAAGTGGAAAACAAGATGGCACAAAACATACTTCATATGCTGTTTATTTTCCAAAAGAAATATATACACAGACACACACACACACACACACACATATATATATGTGCTTAGAAATAATGGGATAGAATCAAGATTAAAAATATAATAGGACAAAATATTACCTATGGGAGAGACACTGAACAAGGTAGAGAGGACAGGGACAAAAGTTAGCTTTCTCTGAACAAATATCACTTTTTAGATTTCACTTGGGAACCAGGTAGGTATGTTAAAAAATTCCAGAACGAGATTACATTTTAAAAGGAAATTTTTATCAGTACAAATTAAAATCAGAGTGAAAGGAAAGAAGCTATAAATTAAGCTGGTGATATAAATGTAAAGAAGGAACGCATTTCAAGTGAATGTAAAGTCTAGCAATTTCACTATATATCCCTAGCGGCATATATCCTAAGGACAAAGGAACTGAAAAATACTTTTAATTGGGTGGCACCTGTGGCTCAAAGGAGTAGGGCGCCGGTCCCATATGCTGGAGGTGGAAGGTTCAAACCCAGCCCCAGCCAAAAAATAAAAAAAAAATACTTTTAAACATTTTTAGTATATATTGTCATTGATGGTGTTGATATGATTACTTTGGGACTGTGTATATTTATGAGATGAAGCCAAAGAATACTGACATGAACGCTGTAAGAGAGACAGTGAGGACAGAGATACACATAGAAGATCAGTGAGGTTACGTAAAAATCCTGTAGTCCTGAATTTGAATCAGAAGCATAAAATCATGATGCATTTTAATTAAAAAAAGTGTCTTTTCTCACACTGCTTATTGATAAGCCCTCAACTAACAGTGACCAACCCAGTAGTAACTAACATACCCTGATTCCAGATTTTGGATTTAAATACCATTTTCTCTAAAAAGCAACTAGGACTTTTTGGAAGAAATGATTAATCCTGTGTCTGTGATAGGAAGTGCACAAATGATCCTGGAACATCTTGTTATATCAGAAGGCAAATTCATAATGACATAAGAAAACATCTTTGGTTGCCTTTGGGGGATGCTAAGGAACCAATTCATTTTGAAAACAGGTGAATAAAACAAAAGACTCAAGAATGTATTCTATCTGTCATACAAACTGTAATCAGTATAAAAAAGAGTTGACAAGGGAAAGATTTTCCTTATGAAAATGCTCCAATTAATAAATAAAGATGGAATGATGGAATTAGAATATAACCATTTCCCATCATCTGGTCAATTAATATTTAAGCAATGAGCATCAATGGCTGCTAACACTGCACACGCAGACACATCTGTGCCTCCAAATGGAAGTACTCGAAGCCACCAACAAAATATTCTCCTCCTGAAAGTAAAAATTAACTGAAGCTTAATAAAATCTCTAGATATAACTACTGATTTCCAGAAAATACAAGGCAAGAGGAACGCGTTAAACACCACCATGGGTATAAGACAGACAAAATCCAGATAACAGACAAACCTACAGAACAAACCAAATAGTTTTTTCACCATACATTTACATGTAGAAAGAAAATTAAATACTAGAGATCAAAAGAGATTTGAGAGACATATCAACCACCTGCTATGTATGGCTCTAATTTGGATACTGATTTCCCAAATGAACAAGGAAAAATCCACGAGACCATTGGGAGAAATTGGAATATGGACTGGACATTTGGTTATTATCTTTTTTGGGTATGATAATCATAATATCATAATACATTTTGGAGCTATGTATTTAAGGACTTGAAAAAATGGTATGATATCTGGGCTTTGCTTCAAGTAATCTAGGTGGGAGAGCAGTGTGTGGGAGCATAGATAAAATAAGATTGGCCACGAGTTAGTAAATGTTGAAACTGCATGACGGGCATATGGGAGTTCAGTATATGCTTCTCTCATGGCATATTTAGTTTGTGACTGCAATTTTTCTAAGTAAAAAGTTATTTCTAAAATTACCATAGTCAAGGAAAAAATAAGAAACACAATTATATATGTAAGCATATATAATTCTTAATTTACATAATAAATTACAAAAATATGCCCACAAAACTATACATATTTATTAAGAAAGCATATAAATAAAAGAATATACATGAAATATAATGTTTTCCCCAGGAGAGAGAACAATGGAATATGCATACATATATTCACATCAATACATGCACATGACATATACATGCATACACCTATATTCATATACATTTCCTAGTATACACAGTATGAAAGGGAACATATTTATGTATGCATGTATGTGAATATATGTTATATTAACATATACTTATAGACATTCTATACTTGGCTATCTTAGCTAAAAGGCTGAGAAGTAATTTTGATATACACTCTAAAAGAAAGAATAAATACACATAGACATACATAGATGTATTTATAGATGTATATTATAAGATGTATACTCCTGTGTATCAGGAGTGAGCCTCATGAGGAAAAAGATGATTATGCTGTATATATTAAGGAATATTATTAAATCAATCTTTTGCACCCAAGATCCAGAACTAAAAAAAAGTACTCTGTGTATACAGAGAGCAATTGTTTTTTTTTGCTGTATCATTTGCCTCAGAAAATGAATACTCTTTAATAATCAGGTTGGAAAAGTGCTTTCAAAGTTGAAGCTGCAAATATAGTACAAAGGGTCTTGCTCTCGGCCTGCTATTCTGACACATTCAATACAGTACACCTCAGTGAATCCAAAATAAATCATTCAACTCTTTCTTATGAAAAATATCAGATCTAATGTTCTTGGTATTTTTAAAATTTTCATATGAGTTTTATTCTTCAAAGACAATCTTAGCATCTTTTTTTCCCCCTTTTTCTTTCATTTCATCACAAACCAATGGAGCTATTAACACCTTTAAGGTAATTGTGAATCTGTCAGTCCAGGGATATTTTTAACATTTCCGCTTGGTTATTTTCTGTATCTAACATAGAATTCTAGAATATTAATAGTATTTCTTGTCTATCAATTTTATATATTTTAGTTATAGTTTAGAAAATCCATGTTTGTGAAGCCTCTATCTACACACCTGCCACTTTCCAATGTATAATTATACCTAATTACTTACTTTCCCATTCGAAAAGTATTTCCCCCCGTCCTAAGATATCTATTTAAGAAAGAAATGATTTCTTTTGATTCTATCTAAAATTGACCCTGTAATGTACGTATTTAAGCTAGGATAACAAAACATCATAGATTCTCAGATTACGAGATATAAATTTCACCAACTTTGTGTATTAGTCTCCTCAATGATGAGCCTGTTAACTGACCACTTTTATAAATATTTTACTCTAAATAGTGGATCTGGATAACTACTAATAAAACCAAAGTGTACTGTTGTCCAGGGATTCGGAAAATGCTGGACTGAGAGCATGAGAAAGATTTCTTTGCTCAGGCATATAATGCTAATGGGCATTGTGATACTCCATAAAAGGTAGAAAGTAAGGCTGAGTTTTCCATAGTTATCTTCCTTGGAGCAATTTCCTATCACAGAGCTTTTTGTTGACTAGTGTTCATTAAAACATAGTTTGGGAAATACTGGTCTATTGGTGTTTGGATACTGCCAACAACAGCAGCATGAAGCTCATTAAATCTTGTAGCCCTCATTCAGAACTTCTATTTCCTGAACCAGATGCAAAAGTTGGCAAGTTTACAGAAAAAAAAATCCATCCATCTAGACAGATACACTACGAGCTTTTGTAATAAAGAGATGTTACGTAAAAGATAAATTTGTTTGGAGAATTGGTCCAGAAAAGGTACATTCATTTCAGCTACAGAATATAAACAAAAAGATTTATAATTTGAATAATTTTATGTAAGTAAGAATAGTCACATAACAATATAGGAAATAGAGAGTATTTGAGTATGCACATTTTAGGAGTCTGGTTTGGGAAATAAATGATGATTTTTCTTCTCAATGACTTGTAAAGAAGAGTCTGGGTTGTCCCTGACTACTTCTGATCTGGCCCAGGAGAGAAGTTTTCTGGGGACACAATAACTAGATATTTTCCACATCGACACATACCAATCTGATGGACGCGGACACACTCCTGGCTAGAAGTGATGACTGTTCTATCTAATAATCTGGGAAATCTTATGTGTATAGACATTTTCAGAAGAAAGTTTATTTCACAGCTTCATTTTCCCAATGCTGTACATGACATCCCTGAGGAGAGAGAACAGGAAGTTTTCCAAAGAAATGGTTTTCCAAAAAGAAATAAAAAAAAAAGAAAAAATATTGACCTGGGCCTCTGAGGGAACTAGCTACTTTCAGACACATTTATTCTCCTGGGAACTGTCTGCAGTGCTGAGCTGTCTCTGTGAGCAACTCATAATGAAGGATCAAGCCCCATTAGGCAGCTAGGCCCTATTTGTTTCCATCACCAGCCTAGATTCTGCCTCCCTCTACAGGCTGAGCTAGAGCTAGCTTCTTCCCCAACCCATGTGTGGCCTGACTCGATTCAAACCTACACCTGTGCCTGGCTCGGCCAGATAAGACCTGACCTTGTCTACTGCCCCTTCAGTTGTTGACTGCTGTGCTCTCAACTAGCTGCTCAGTTCCCTACCAGTTCCAAGTAGAGGAATTCCCATTCAATCAATCCCCAGAAACGTGAAACAAAAACATTCAAAAGGGGTACCATGCCTTATGATATCCTTTAGTGAGAACCAAAGAACAGTAGAGGGGAGAATTCTGAACTGGATAGCATTACATTGGGACATTGCCAGGCAATTGAAATACATGGTGTCAGAAGAACTAGATACAACGCCAGACTCCAGAACAGCAGTTCTCAACCTGTAGGTCACGACCCCTTTGTAACAATGAAAATACATCGGGGCATTAGGAAGGTTGAGAACCACTGCCTCGAACTCAGCAGCCATATAACCTCAGGCAAGTAAATGTTTGTGAGCATCACAGCTTAAGGCATTAAGTTGCCATAAGGTGTAAAAGCACAAAGTAAAGGGCTGGAATAGTACACTGGTAAAGGAAGTCTCTTCCTATAACCCTTCTAAGGATTATAAAATCCATTATAAAATCTTTGTCGTCTGAGCTCACTTTTTGCCTTCTTACAGTGCCTAGATATCAACGAGACTACTTTATCTTTAGTTAAAATAACTTTGACGTCTTATACTTCAGTAACGTAGAAGGGCAATACAACCCATGGGGCAAATCTCGTTAGGATACTTGCATTAAAAAACTAATCACTGATGTGACAAAATCTTAAGGTCTGTATTTCCCCCTATTTTAGAATTAATAAGGATATATATACACACACATATATATATATATGAAATAAAGATGCTTAGGAGTATATGACCCATATTTATAAGTATGTCTTCTAAAATTCTTGGAATATATCTTTGATAATTTTTAAGTACTCGAGTGATTTACAGGCAGAAGTCATTAACATGGACATAATGCAGCTAGAAACTCTGATTCTAGAGTCTTCCATTAAATGCCTATTTTTGTCCTTTAGATGCCCTTCTATTCTTTGGCAAATTAACCTATCTGTGCCAACTCATTTAATTTTTAAAGTTTCTTTTTATTATTGCAAACAGAGAAATACAGGTTTTTTTTTTTTTAATCACTCATTTTCCTATAACCCACTGCCAATTGTTGAAGTATTTTTTTGGGGGGGGGGGTTTAAACATTTTGTATAGATTAGTAAAGTCACACTTTTTATGTATTTCTTATCCCTTGTCGTTATGTCAAATAGTTTGTCATGATGTTTCTGGCCTAAGAGTAGCTACAGACATGGATAAGTATGGCCACGTTGCAATGTGAATTTATTTATGCATTTTAAAATATAAATGTCATATTATTTTTTACATGCCATGAAATATTTTTCTTCCTTCCCTGCCAACCCTCTAAAGTTCGTAAAACCATTCTTAGCTTTTGCACTACACAGTAACAGGACTATCGTTTGCTGACTTCTGTACTATAGTGACTGAGGACATGGATTCTGGAACTAGACCTTTTGGGTTTCAATTGGTTCAGCTGTTGATAGCTGTGTGACCTTGGGAAAGTTACTTGACATTTCTGTGCCTTGGTTCCTCATCTGTGAAATGGGCAAGCACCACTTACTTTTTAGGATTGTTGAAGGGGTGATTTGATCAGTGAAGGGCATCTCATATGTATTTAATAAATATTAACTGTTTTTTAATATTGGCCTTGTCTTATTTACATGTAAACTCTATAATGGACTATAAATGTCAGATACCAGTGTTTTAATGGAGAAGGATACGGTAACTAGCAGGTCAAGGTTTAGCTGGACCTCCATGATGTCTGCTGTGTAGACTCACCTGTCATTGATGCTCCTTGGGTAAAAAGATGGAGAGTAATGGATGACAATGTATTGCCATATAGCAAAAATGAATGGAAAAAAGAATTCTCTGCATTCCCAACTATATCTAAATCACATGTTAACCAGGTACCTCTTGTGGGCTGACCTGAAAGTCTGCCATCACTTTAACATTATTTCTATTGAAAAGTGTATTCCCTATTTCAATTTCTGGCTAATAAACCAATAATGGGAAAACATTCAGGTCCTAAGGATAGACTATGATAGAACTACCTGTGGGATACTAGGAACACAGGAGTAAAGGCAGGTGGCAAGAAATAAAGTTCTCACAATCTGGGGTGCAATATATTTCACTAAATGATGGCTATCATAAAACGAAATTCATTAGAACATGGTAAGCCCAAAGTTAGGCAACTCTTTCATTGATATATTGAAACTGCAGCTCCAAATGATGGGTTTAAGTGACACTGAGCTCCAGCCACTTTCTCTCCCAGCTGTTACCAGCAGTGGCTTTAACTGTTGCCCAATAGAGATAAGTCCAGTGGCTAACTGATAATTAGATGGTTTTCATTTCTGCTTCCTAGATGAGCCACTGGTTTGGACTTGTGCTTAGTTTTTCAAATTTCCCTCAAGCTGTGGGGCCCTACACTGGAAAGAATATTTCAATATAGAGTTGGTCTATGCCTTGAAGAATGAAAAGATGACTTCATGCCATCTGCCCTTGCTCCCTGCCTGTTTCCTTGCAGTTTACCATTAAACATCATTTTCTGGTTCTTCCTAAAATAAGCTGAAGTATGGGAGGCTGTAGCTTAAACCACAGTCTGTGAGCTTATTAAAATAGCACACAGAGCCCATCCCCCTGGCCTGTCAACATGTGCTACATAATTTCTAAGAATTATGCCAATGTGAATTAATTTGGAAATTCTCTGGAGTTTTTTCCTTTCTGTATTTGTCGCACGGTGACTGCCCTAGGGTACCCGCCATCCAGGAAGACTTTGATGCATCTCACACTGTGGTCCTGATGACAGGGAGACATAAATGAGAAAAGCACTTACTCTGCAGCTGAGCTGCAGAAGGAGCTATGGAAAACATCTCTAGAATCAACAAAATTCAGCGCTTTGGTATGCTAATAGAAGAGCCTTATGAGTTGTGGTGACAGCCTAGACAGCCAGCTAGAGAACTCAACAAAATAAGACATAAATCTCCACAAACATGGTGGCTTCCGAGAACCTGAAAGAAGCAGTATTCTACCTGTTTAAAGATCTTAAAATTTCACAGAAAGGGCATTTACACTGGTATAGAGACAAAACTATGCAAATTCAACCAAATGATTAGCCTGGGTGAGGTCTGCAGTGTTTTTTGTAGAAGAAAGAATAGGTATTCTATAACTCACCTCCAAGTACATGTCTGTACCCCTGTAAAGCTATGGGTTTACCAATAGCAGCTAGCTATATAGATTTAGAATAACCCATTCAGAATCCTGAGAATGACCTGGTGACTTCCTGTCTAAAATCACTAGTTCAAAATCTCCAGCATGCTGAGAAGTCAAACTTCAAATTTTCATGGGATAAATGACAGTTAACTGGTTTGAGAAGAATCACCTTGGATGTCTACCATTCTAAGTCTCAGCACTCAATTGAAATCTCTAGTTAAAAGTCATCTCAACTAAGATTGCCCTTGATTTCCTCAGTGGCTAAGCATCTTTCAACCCTGGGAAGCTTTAACAGTGAGAACTGTCAGACTCTCAAAACCACTGTATTTTAATATTTCTTGGTTTAGGCATCTACACAAACTTGGGGTTGAATGTGTTTGAATCGTAGTTAAGAGAATCGCGGCCTGTTAAGATGATAGCTGTGACTCCCAGATAAAGCACATAATTGAATGACTAACTTAGTCCTCTCATTTTAAGTAGAAATCTAAATAAATTTATGTACACATTAGGAATATCCGGCAATGAGATATGCAGCACTTTTTCTAGGATAAGCTTGTGAACTTGAACTTAATTGTCTGACCTCACATACACATCCACTTCATTAAAATGTTTTGAATTTTTGAAGGTATATAAATAATGATATATATAAATTGGACCAGTGCTATTTAAAGGTTCCTTAAAACAGACTGATAAAATAGTCTGGACTCCACTTAGAAAATGAACTTAAAAGCCAGTGAGGAATTAATTTAGCGTATATAATTTTAATGCATCAAGTGATAATTATTTTAGCAAAATAGCTTCCTGAAGGTCATTTTTCTGTGAATAATAGCTGCTGTTTAGGTACACATAGACCTTATATCAACATGTGAAAGGCAACAACAATCCTATAATCCTATGGCTTAGCCTGGGAGAGTCCTTCCTAAAGAAACATATTTTCATTAAAATAACAGCATGGATGTACGGACCAGGGCTAGGAATGGGGGGTGGGGAATGAGGCCCTTGCCTTAGGCACAAAATTTAAGCGTGTGTCAAAAAGCACAGTCATCTAGATAAATAATATTTAATGGAATATTTTATAAAATCAAAATCAATGCAAAGAATCTAAGGTGAACAAAATATTAACATTTTAAACAAAGATTGGATCTGTTCCTGTACTTACGTGATTCCTCATTTGCCTCACCCTAATCTTAGGCCTGGTATAACTTTTTTTCTTTTTAATTTATGTCCCTAACTAGTTTACTGAGGAATGAAGACCTACTGATTTTTTAGTTATCATAACTGGCAAATTCACAAACATTCTGTCTTATGCTCAGATATCAAATTCTCTCCTCTTAAATCATCCTCCTTTCTAAAATGTATAGAGCTATACTGTTGAATTCATTCACTAGCCAGAACACGGATACTTTTATTTTCCAGAAATACTTTACTATACCATTTGAAGCATTTTTTTTTTAATTTTAGTCAAGGAGGTTTAAGTGGTGGTGGGAAGACACAGCCCAAATATTCTTAAAAGTTCTTTTTTCCCTTAGTTTCAATTACTGTTTAAACGCCAAACTATAACTATAAACTATGTAGATAATTTTTCTTAACATTTGTATCAAGATCAAAACCTTTTGTCCATTGAGAATCAAGTGGACTTTCTTTTGATAACGGATGTTACACAATTTTTCACATTTTCCTTTTTACCATGGCTATGCTAACCTTGTACCATACTTACCTTCTGGAGACAATTAGGAGATTTTATTCAATCCATTGCTATTTGTTTGGAAGTTATCTTAAGTCCTTGGATAAGTGCAAATAATAATCATATTTAAATATACAATAGGCTCATTTATACTTCTTCAGAATTTACCTATAACCAGTTATATTATTCCTCATATATTTTCTGACTTTTGGATTCTTCTCTAGTTCAAAGACAGGATACACTGTGGACCTGAACAATGTTGTCTTCCCACAAATGTCTCTCTGCCTTAAAAGACACTGCACTTATTTAAAGTTTATTCAGCTAAATCTTTATACACCTTGTGTCTCTTTATCCTCACAGCTATACTCCAAGTCAGGGGTCAGCAAGCTTTTTCTGTAAGAGGCCAGATAGTAAATATTTTGGGCTTTGTCACCATAAGCATATGGTCTATGTCATAACCAAACTCTGCCATTGTAATACAAAAGCAAACATGGACAATATGTAAACAAATGGTATTGCTGCATTCCAATAAAACTTTGTTGACAAATATAAGCTGCAAGCTGGATTTGGCCTGTGAGCTATAGTTTGCTGATGCTTGCTCTAAGTGGAGGACAATTTTATCCATCTTGCTTATGAGAAAAGTAATTCCAAGAAAAGTTAAATTTGGTTAAAGTTCTATAAATGTCAATGTAGAACTTTACACTTGAACTTTGGTATTTGAACCTTGTCTGCTCTTTCCATTGTCTCATGCTGTCTTCAGGGTTCAAGCATTTGAGCTTTAGTTTCCTGGTTTACAAACAAAAATAGCTGCATTCTGATGGCCTCTTCTATCTCCTTACTCAAGGGTTTTTTAACATCCTTTGTGCCATAGATCTCTTTGATAGTCTAGCAAGGCCATGGGACCATTTCTCAGGACAAAGTTTGTAAACACAGAAAATAAAATGCGTACGATTACAAAGGAAATTAATTATCCTAAAGTATCCCTATCAAAATAATATTTTTTAAGGCAATAATAGGTTTCTAAACCTGGGCAATATTGACATTTTGGATTGGGTAATTCTTTCTTGTGGTGGGCTGTCCTGTGCATGGTAAAATGTTTAGTAGCATCTTTGTGCTCTCTTGCTAGATGCCAATAGTCTTCCTTCTCCAATTATAAAAACCAAAAAGTGTCGGAAGTACCCTGTGGGGCAAATTCTTTCCTTTCTGAAAGCCACTGGGCTATAGTAATCGACATAGTCCTTCATTAGCATGCTTAATGAGAAGATATAGTAAAAAGTTTAATAAGCACCGAAACTTTGAGGTAGTGGTGAGCATCAGTGACATTTGGGTTCTACACAGACTATAATGTGATATATATGTGTGGTTTCTATTGGTAATCAAGTCAGAGGCACTGAGAATACTACTCTTATCTGTTGCTTACATTCTTTATTGAAGAAATTGCTCACTGTCAGAGGTCAGTGACAGTAAGAATAAAATCCACCTCCCATCCTAATTCATGAACTCTCTGAATTCTATCCACAGAATCCTTGGCCATCTGTGAGACTCATGTTAGGAACCTCTCTTCTAGTTCTAGTTTAAACATATAATGAAGATATGAGGCTAAGTTGGTCCCTACATAATTAATTTTAACAGACCACAGAGATCTTCTAAATTTAATGTACTATTTTATAGCTTCTAAAATGTTGGCTCAGGTAGGGTAAGCGATTTCCTCAAGGTCATGCAATTGTTCAGCAGGAGCGTTGAGACTTGAGCTATCTTGTTTCCAGAGCAGACATCATTCTTTTCCCAGTGACTCACGCTGATTGCTTTTCTCCTTTGTTTTTCTTATACACATTGCTGACCTCTCAAACACTACAAGTTACTGGATCCCAAATCCTTACTCAAAAAATGGACTTTATCCCTGATCTCTGAACTTTAATTGATTGTGGATGTTTGAAGACTTTAAGAAACAAGAAACTAAAGACTAAATGTAAGGACTGTAAATAAAGCATTAAGCTAAGAAATGGTGAGGAAAACAGAAGGGAGTGGTGAAAAGGTCCTGTGTGACAGCTTCATTAGGGATCTGGAGGAGGGAATGACAGCATGCTGGAGCTACCCCCGCATATTATTATTAAGTTGGAGGAGCTGGGAGCATAAGATAAGGGATAGCTAATATAAAATCACTCAGGAACGCTGTGAAGCAGGGCAGGAGGTAAATGAAGTTTTGGATGGAAAGGTGGCTGACAGCCCAACTGTGTCAACAGCAACAGTGATGCTAGCCAAGTCACCAATACTGAATAATACCTTAAAATAGTCACCAGAGTGCGGTCCATAGATCAGCAGCATCTGTATTGCCTGAAAGCTTGTTAGAAGTACAGAATCTTGGCTTGGCACCTATAGCTCAGTGGTTAGGGTGCCGGCCACATACACCAGGGCTGGTGGGTTCAAACCCTGCCTGGGCCTGCTAAACAACAACAACAACAACAACAACAACAAAATAATAGCCGGGCATTATCATTGGTACCTGTAGTCCCAGCTACTTGGGAGGCTGAGGCAAGAGAATCGTTTGAGCCCAAGAGTTTGAGGTTGCTGTGAGCTGTGATGCCACAGCACTCTACCGAGGGTGACAGAGTGAGACTCTGTCCCCCCACCAAAGAAAATAACAATAACAAAAGAAATACAGAATCTCAAGTCCCGTCCATACCTCAATCCATACCTCAACATCAGAATCTACATTATAACTAGAAGTACTACCCCAGAAAATGCGATGTCCAAAAAACCTGAGAAGTGCTACAATATATGGTTGTGCCATTGGTAGAAAGTAAAAGTTAAGGTTAGTAGAGGGTATGAAAGAACGGACCGTTTTCATTTGAGTTTCTGGCAGGAAAATCAACTTTCCCATGTCCCTTACTATGAGGGAAGTGATGCTCAATGACTTCAGTGGCCAGACTGGTGGTTACTTTGTATAATGTTATATTGTTCTTTTCACTGTCTCCTTAGCCATCTGAGGATCTTATTATTTCCTCTATCCATTATCTCTTCTGTCCCCCAAACTGATTTCCCTTCTGCATTACTTTGGATGATTGACAACATTATTCGTACATCCATTTACCCACCCATCCATCCATCCGTTCATCTATTCATCCATCTATCCATCCACCTACCAATCCATACCAACTAATTCCTAGGTATAAATGAAATGTTGAGATTCTGAAGTCAACTGCAACATGATTCCTCTTTTAAGAGACTTTATTCTCCTGAAATGGCAATTTCAGAGAAATCCTTAGTCCTGCCACATCCCTTCCTCATTTCTCATGACTCTTCTCTGGATCTTCCAGTCAATTTCAGCCCTGAACCATCTCCTGATTTTGAACTCTCCCTTTCCATGACCTTCTAAAAATCTATATCTTTTTTAACATCATTATCATTGTTCTTGAAATATTCTCTTGGCCCCCTATAAAGTGCCTCCAGTCAATTTTTTACCCTTGCTTCTGCAGTTCCCTTTTAAGGCATGCTTTTCATATTATTCTAGTAATTAGAGATCTTCAGTGGCTCTCTACTTCCTATATGACAAAGCCCAAGCTCCTTAGCAAAGGATTCACATTCCTTTTTCTAATGAATCCAATTCATCTTTCTAGACTTGTTTCCTGCCATGACAAATTCCTCATCTCTGACCACATCCCCAGTACTGTAGTCATTTTGTAATTCCATCAATTCCTCGCATATGTCGCATTGTATCACTTCTCTACACATTTCATTTTGTTGTGTTTTTCATGAGAAGCCATCCTACTTACTTGATTCCTTAAAAGCCATCTTTAACGTCACGTCTTTTAGGAGTATAGTTGAAGAACAAAAAGAGTGTCAAAGAGGAAGTGCTATGGTCCAAATGTTTGCGACCTCCTAAAATCCACATGTTGAAATCCTAACACCCAAAGTGATGGTATTAAGCAGTGGGGTCTTTGGGAAGCAATTAGGTCATAAGGGCTCCACCCTCATAGGATTAATGCCCTTATATAAGAGTCCCCAGAGAGCTACTTTCCCCCCTCCACCATGAGAGGACATAGCTAGAAGTTGTTGTCAATAATCCAGGAAATGGTACCCCAACTAATACTGAATTTGCTGGTGCCTTGATCTTGAACTTTCCAGCTTCCAGAACTGTGTAAAATAAATTTTTAATGTTTATAAGCTACCCTGTTTATGGGGCGAACAGGTGAGGATACTTTTTTTTTTTATTAAATCATGCTGTGTACATTCATACACAACCACGAGGTACAATGTACTGGTTTTATGTACAGTTTGAAATATTTTCATCAAGGATACATTGTTTTTAACTGTGAAATGGCATTCCAGTCAGGGGATCCTTCATGAGAAAAGGCATCCTTCTTTTCTATATTCTCATTGGATTTTGAATCTGCCTGTACTATAAAATTTTGCTTGTTAGAGTTAGATATTGGGGTACTCATGTTCTCAAGCAGACTGTGAACACCTCAGGACAACGGCTACTTATTAATGATAGTTATGCTCTAGTGACTATCATGTTGGATGATTGATAAATGTTTGCTGAACAAAATGATTATACATCTGGAAGGCAGTCTCTGAGATGGCCCTAATGATCCTCATCTCTTGATATTCACTGCCACATATATTCTCCTTCCCTTGAATAACTTGCAAGTAATAGAATATGGAAACATTGAGGAGATATAACTTCCATGATTAGGCTGCAAAAAATATTATTTTCACCTTGCTAACAGACTCTTATGTCCTTCTCAGCTTGCATGTTATGGCTATGCTGGAGAGGCTCACATGGCCCCAAACTGAGGGAAACTTCAGACCAACTGTCAATGAGAAACTGAGATCTTCAGCCCAACAACTCTGGAGGAACTGGATCTTGCCAATAACCACTGTATGAGCTTAGAAACATATGCTTCCCCAGTCAAATTTTCAAATGAGATTCCCAGCCCCAGGCAATCTTTTGATTGTAGTCTTATGCAAGACCCTGGGGCAGAGAAGTCACTTAGCCTTCCCCAAATTCTTTTTTTTCTTAAGTTCCTCTTTGAATTCTGATATATGCCAAAATCCTTGACTCATAGAAACCGTGAGATAATAAATGTATATTGTTTTAAGCCATTATGTTTTGGGGTAATTTGTTATACAGCAGTAGATAACTAATACAATGAGAGAATTAATCTGGGTGGATTGATGAATGGGCGACTTGAGCGTAGTTCTGGATAATCCTGGAACCAGCTTAAATGTCAGTATGAAAAGAGGCTTCTTAAGGTGAAATTTATTAAAGACTCTTGATTCTGGAGTTTTACACATAGAGCATCTATGCTGTAAATAATACTCCCTTTGAACAAAGGTTAAAATGCTTCAAAGAGGAGTCTTCCACTTAGCAATGCTGCTAGTTTTCTTTTCAACCTGGCAAGTGTTTCTAATATGCCAAGCCCAGTGCAGGCTGGGTTAGGCTATGGAAGCTTTGCAACCACATCAGAAGTAGAAGAAGTTGCCAGAAGACTGACTACTGTGAGGAAGATGAGATATCTTAGCTCTGCCAGCTGCTTCCTCTTGGGGGCTTTGTCTTCTCTATAATCTCCTGCTACATAGCTCTTAGATATTTATGCTGTGTTTATTCTGCCTTCAATAGATTATGTGCCTGGAACACAGTAGCTATTTGGTAAACACTGGTTGAATAAATGGATGAATAAATGAATAGATGAACACATTATTTAAGCTCCTTGAAATCAGGCCCATAGTTTGGCTTTTTTCGATTTCTCATAGTACCTAACAAATGATTTGGCATATGGCAATTAACCAATAAATTCTTGTTAATTGATTGGTTCATGGGTAATAATAAAAAAGATTTTAAATGCCAGAAGTTATTGCATGAGAGAACATTTTGATTTCCCCATTAAGCAAAAAAGACTTCTTAAGCTTTAAAATTTCCTTGGAACGAAAATTTGAGAAGTCTTGTCTAACATCTTAGGAAAAATGCCAACCATGCATCTTAGCTCTGAAAGGAAGTTTAACTAGTAGAATACGACACATAAAAATAGCACATGCATTGTGGAGGTTGAGTACCAGAGAGTCAGGAATTAACCTTTACTTAGGTATTTTCAAGTATATCGACCCAGTGCAGATTATACTTTTGTCTACATGTGGTTGCCATGCAGATTTCTAAAACAGGAGAAGGCTACTGAGCCTGAATGGAGGAGTTCTCAGAAATGCAAAGGAAAATCAACCAACCAAAAAACCCAGATTCCAAAACATGACGATTTGCTTACATTTTACAAAGAAGGAAGACAAGAAACAAAATGTAATTCAGATCTCTGATGTTGGGGAAGGGTCAATTAATATTGTAAGGCTTAAACCCAAATGGGTAACAAGGATCATTTATAGTAACAGAAGCCGTGCCAATAAAATAAATAGAAATATAAATTAATGGAGGAAGAAATGAGGCTAACTATCAGGTAATATGAGTGGAAACATCTCTAATGAGTTCTTTAGGTGAGGGATCAGCAGAAAGATCCCTCTAGCATGGCATTCTCCAGCAATCAAAGAATCAGTAACAGCTTTAATTAAGCACCGTGAGGAATGCAGGGCCTCCATAGTCACTCAACTCATATTTGTTGCTCAAGAAATGTACCAATTATGCATTTATAATTTCAAAGTCAAAATGATTAAGGCCATTACTTTCTTTAGGGATTGCTTGACTATTTTTTTCTAGCTTTCCAAAATTTGATCTTGGTTGTATGATAACTCATGAAACTGATTGGATATAGCAGATGAAGACAGACTGTAGATAAGAAAAAGCACTCTTTTTCATTTTTTAACTTCTAATTCTAGGGCTGAGACTCCTGGGAATTGTCAGGAGCAGCACTTACAACCAAATGTGTTGTGAAAGATGGAGAATTTAATAAGTGCCACCTGTGAGTAATTTCTCTTAATGATATGTACACTGGTATACATGATGACAATATTTTAAAGCATAAGAAATATTTTTGGCTTAGTAGAAAATTGAACTGTTTTTTCACATGATAATTTCTGGAAATTAAAAACCTTTCTCTTGTCACCTATCAGTTACTGGAAACACAGGCATTTCCTGCAATTACAATTTCCACCATGCCATCAAAGGCACTTTTAAAGCCCACTTGACCACCAGATGGCTGCAGATCATGCAAGAGGAAGATTTAGAGAATGCTTTATAAAGGCTGGCACTGGAGGGCAAAGGGAAAAGGACCTGGGTAGCATGTGACAAGTGGGACTGACATCAGGATTTCGCTAAAGTCCATTAGAAATGGACTTCTCTTGAGTCAGCAATTTCTACACTCTGTCAACTGCTAACAACACCACTTGCCCCAAGGGGCTGTTTGTGACTGGAGAGGCAAACCTATGCATGTTTTAAGAATAATACCCTAGGAAAGAATCTCATTATAGGCTCCTGTCACTTAGTCTAGCTGCTCTAGATTTCAGGAGAGAACATCAGTGCCTAGGTGTTTAAAATTAAAATTCAGGGCAGATGACGGCTAATGTCAGACTGCACCCGGCTCTTGCTGTTGGGAGAGTGACCTGACAGATTATACTTTGATGAATTGGTCACACCAAGGGAACTAACCCACCAGGGGCTCCTGCAGAGGGCTATATGCTTGTGGGAATTGCTAATCAGTACTGCACCAGTGAGGAGACACTTCTCAAAGGTCCTCAAACTTTAAATTATCTCCCCTATAGCACACTCAGACTGAGAAAAAATTATCATAAAATGTTTCAGGAAATAAAGAGAGATATTTTATCCAGGATACATAAAGAACTCTTAGATCTTATTAATAAGAAGATAAATGACCCAATTTAAAATTAGACACAAGATTTGATTAGCTATTTTCTCCAGAAAAGATATACAAATGGTCCATAGGCACATGAAAAGATCCTCGACATCATTAGCCTTCAGGGAAATGCAAAATCAAAATCAAAACTACATCAGCCTTAAAGAAAGGTAGAGACTTTACCTCTTTCATGTTTACATGGATGGAGCTGGAACATATCCTTCTTAGCAGAGTATCTCAAGAATGGAAGAAAAAGTATCCAATGTACTCAGCCCTACTATGAAACCAATTTATAGCTTTCATATGAAGGGTATAACCCAATTATAGCACAAGAATATGGGGAAAAGGGAGAGGTAGGGGAGGGGAGGGGAAGGGGGAGGATGGGAGGAGGGAGGGTAACTGGTGGGACAACACCTACGGTGCATCTTAGAAGGGTACAGGTGAAAGTTACTAAATGCAGAATATAAATGTCTTAACACAATAACTAAGAAAATGCCATGAAGGCTATGTTAAACAGTTTGATGAAACTATTTCAGATTGTATATGAAACCAGCACATTGTACCCCATGATTGCATTAATGTACACAGCTATGATTTAATAAAAAAAAATACAAAAAATAAGGAAAAAAAAACTACCATCAGATGCCACTTTACTCCCACTAGAATTGATATAATCAAAAACACACATAACCACAAGTATTGGTAAGGATGTGGGGAAAATGGAATACTTATATATTGCTGGCAGAAATGTCAAATCGAAAATGATTAGCAGTTTCTTTTAAAACTTAAACAT
The DNA here is from genome assembly GCA_963573935.1 of Arctocebus calabarensis. Classification (NCBI taxonomy): domain Eukaryota; kingdom Metazoa; phylum Chordata; class Mammalia; order Primates; family Lorisidae; genus Arctocebus; species Arctocebus calabarensis. The sequence continues at coordinate 37,534 of CAUYON010206935.1, read as the reverse complement.
CAAGCTACAATATGATTCAGGAATTCTACTCCTAGTTATCTACCCAAGAGAAATAAAAGCACGTGTCCACACAGAAAGACTTGTATATGAATGTTTAAACAGTAAAAACAGCCCAAATGCCCATCATCTGATGAATGGATGAACAAAATGTGATCTATCCATATGGTGGAATATTATTCAGTCATAAAAGGAATGTAGTCCCAACACATGCTATGACATGGATAAACTTTGAAAACGCTATGCTGAGTAAAATAAACCAGTCACAAAACACCACATATTATATGATCTGTTTATATCAGTGGTTCTCAATCTGTGAGTCGCACCCACAGGAACTGTATTGAAGGGTTGCGGCATCAGGAAGGTTGAGAACCACTGGTATAGATGAAATATCCAGAAAGGGCAAATCTACATAGTCAGAAAGAAGATTAGTGGATGACTGTAATTGGGGGTAAGAACATAGAGTGGTTGCAAATGGGCACAAGATTTATTTTGGACATTATAAAAATGTTCTAAAGTTAGATTGTGGTGATAGTTGCACAACTGTAAATTTATTAAAAGGCTATATACACAAAACAAGTGAATTTTATAGTAGAGGTAATAGAACCAAACTTCTCCCATCTAACTACAGAATTAATAATCTGTAACAACCTAAATTTTTATCTGGATGCTTATTATTCTTCTGAATATTCTAAGACATCCATTACTGGTATATATATCCATACCCAATATATATCTTACACATTTTAAAACTTTATAAGATGGCATCAAATCACATTCTTTGTAAAATTAATTTTCCATTCAACATTATACTTATGAGATTTATCAATGTTGAAATTCAGTCATTTGTACCTCTAAAATATTCATTGTCATTTCCACATAGGACCCACTGTTACAATACTTTCCATATCCTGTTTTAACTTTCTAATAAAAAGTCATTTACAAATGTCCATTTACATTTAGCACCTTGGTGAAGGCAGTCCATTGGGGAAGTTGTGGTAGGTCAAGCTCTAGGGAGTTGAGTAGTGAAGGGTGATATAGAGATGGAGACAGAATACAAAAGGACCATGATTCCAAGATTTTGCATGCATAGTGAAAAAAAAAGTCATGTTACATGAATGGAGCATGTTGTAAGGACAAAGCGGTTTTTATTTTATTCTATTGTCTACTTGTTAAGGTAGGAACCATTTTCCATGTTTAAATACTGTTGTGAAAGTGCTGGATCATGGAGATACTGAAGATACAGCCAAGAGAGGGCATGATGGAGTAAATGAGGTCCCTCCTGAAGGAGCTGGCAGGGCATATGTCTGGGAGTTGAGGATCCATTGGTTCAGACAAAATGGGGCCTCCTCTTTTACCATGCAGAGACCAAAGTGGACAACCAGAGGTACGAATGCATGTATGTTTATAGGAATGCAAGTTGGTAAGGGACGGAAAAGTGGCAGAGGGAGCCTTTGGTACTAGAGCTTTTACTATGAGATTCAGTTGTCAGATTAAAGGCATTGTACTTAAGAAAATGCAAATACCCCTGGAGGAGGAGTACAAAGGCTCCTCAGTCAGACTCTAGTGTGATTTGTTCTATCAAATCCTCTCCCCAATGCAGGTTCTAACTGAAGAAGAATGTGAGCATCAAGGAGGTGACACTGTAGGGAAGAGGGACTAAAAGAGGAAGCAGAAAAACTATCAAGGTCAAACATGATAAGGCTAAAATTTAATCCGTGGCTGCCATATCTAGAACTTTGTATATTTCAAAGTGACAAGTATTGTAAGGGAGAGTATATATCATCTGTTCTAAGATACCAGTCACTGATGTTTGGAGAGCCTCCTTCCTTAGTTGTTCTCTTCTTTCTAAGAATTATAATAATGATGTTGCTGATAAAACTAACACTTCCATACTTTCTATTCTTATTACTTCATATGAACAAGTCTTTTAACCCTTATTAAACAAAAACCATAGGAGGCCATTGTTTTGGACTAGGCCCCAGTAGACTAGACCAAACCTAAATGGAGTCACTCATGCTAAATGCCACACAATCAAACTGAAACTTTAAGGAAGGAGATAGATCCCAAAAGTCCAGTTTCTCCTAAAAATAGGAGATTCCAGTTTGCCTGAATCAGCTTAATAAGGAAGTCCTCTCTGCTTTAATACTTATCAGAAAAGTAACTTAAAATTGACCAATCAGATTTTTTTCAATAGTTCTATTTCTTTGTTCTCACCTTACAAAACTCACTGCTCTGTCATCACCCAATGGGAGCTCTCATGCTATTTTGTAGAATGGAGGCTGTCCATATTCATGAATTGCAAATGAAAGTCAATTAGACCTATAACTACTTTTTTTGGAGCTTTGTCTCTTGACACTGTCTTCCAATTCAGTGGAGTAAATGCTATTAGTATGCTCATTTTACAGATGAGTAAAGCAAGCTACAGAAAGGCTAGGCAGCTTACCCCCTCTACTATGACTGGGAAGTGGTACATTTGACTCGACCCCCAGACATCTCACTTCAGATCTCAGGTCCCTAACAACTAGGCTTTCCTGCAGCTTAGCTTTCATTTCACAGATAATAAATGCAACCATCTCTGACACAAAAGTCAGCATTTGAAAGGATATGAGAAATTGAAAACAAAAGAGTATCTGAGGTACTCCAAGGAGGTAGAGTACAACCTGAGCACCAAACTTCAGGCTCATTTATTTCATGAGAGCTTATGAAGCCATAGTTTAGAGCCTATTATCTCATATGTAATTCTAACTACCCCAGTCAAATGGCTCCCTGGTCATTAGCAAATTAAAAACTATAACTTAAAAAGGAATCAGGCAAGAGGATATTTTCAAAAGGGGCTGCTTTTTGAAGGCAAATTTAAAGCCAAAACCTATGTCAGGGACAGAGTTTCCCATAAGGGAGTCTTAAGTTTTAGGAAATGAAATAAAAAGAAAACAGCAACAAAATCCCCAGAGGAAAAACAGGTGAACAGGAAAACCATCATGGAACCACTCAGAGGAAGGGCCAAGCTAACTCTCCCTTCTAACCTTGAGTATGCCTCATAATGGTGGCTTTAAGAGAGCATAAAAGGAACTGTCACTTGGCATTAGGAAATCTTGACACTAAAGCAACCGCTGTAATAAAATTCTGAGGTTTATAAATTGTAATCTGCCAGAATTAGGACAATTTAGTTTTATAAAGAGCTGGGAAACTGAGCACTTTATTCAGTATATATGTCAGTGTCAATGCAGGAGAATTCTACCTGGTCCTACATAGCCCTGTCCCCTAAATGGCGTTTTCACCTTATTTGGAAAGTCCTTCTGAGAAATGCAACCGAAATGCACTACCACCCAATCAAGATGTGTCTTTCATCATGAACCACCTCAGACCAGGCCAATGTAAATGGCTACCCAAGGCGGCCTGGCGAAGGAGCCAACCAGGGGATGAAATCTAGTCCTTTCAAAGAATCCTGAAACATAGCAGAAAGATGCTATTGACTTGGATACAATGGCTCAAAGGGTAAATACCTTTTGTAATTCACATAAAGACACTATAAGCTAGTTGAGGCTCAGACTTTTTTTTTTTATTTAAAGAAGTAAATAGATGGGTCTTAAACAATGAAAGAATATATGTGCTAGAGGTATTTGGACTAAGATCCAAAGGCTGCAAAAATATGTTTGACCAAATAATTCCACAGTTTTCCATTTTCATTTTAAAACAGATCATTGTCCCTCTACAGCCTCATGCCATTTCAGTGAATTTTACTGTCTCCCAAACCACCTTTCTTTTCATCTTCCTCCAGGGATCCCGGACAAACCTGTTCCTTATAGGAATTTAAAAGCTTCCTTGACTTTATATTCTTCCTCTTCTTATTGTTCAGTTCTGTCTCCCATCTCTCTCTCCTCAGGGTCACCCTTTGACCCTGAAGATCTTTAAACTCACATTTTGAATACTTACTTCAGTCATTTGCATAATAGTGCTCTGTACAATAACTGGAAAATAAAGACTAAGAAATATATCATTCTGAAGACAGTTCCAGTCTACTAAATATTTAAGCTAGGAAAAAAGTCATTGGTAAAAGTGAACAAAAATAAAAGAACAATGGCTTAGCCACAAGACAGTTTTAACTCTATAAGTTGTACCTGCAGAGTTGAAGGCATGTTTTTAATTTCCAAAAATGGTGGAGGGGAAGAATAATTATCTTAAATATTTAACTCTGCTCCTGTACTTCCCAAGTGTTCTATGGAAACCAAGATATTATGACAATTCCATACACATAGGAAAAGAAGTGATTGCATGACCTTCCAAATGCCTTGTTGCATGAGATTGAGGATTTTAGGGAAACACATCATTTGAGGGCCATCTCATTACTGGTTTTATAGAAAGAAGGAATGACGATGACCCAGGCAAAATTATAAAGATCACTGAGCTAAAAAGACATTTGGAGAGATTATCTAGAACAGAGGGCTACAAGCTACGGGCTATGGGCCAAATCTTACTAGCCACCTGTGAGCTAAAAATGGCTTTCACAATTTTTAATGGTAAAAAATCTATGTATTTTAAAATACATGAAAATTATATGAAATTAAAACTTCAGTGTCAGTACAGTTTTATTGAAATACAGCCATGTTCATTCATGGGAAAGTTTGTTGACTCCTCCTGGTCCTATTAGGAAACCATTTTTCTCCAAAGTGGTTTGCCTGGGTGGGATTGATTGCTTTCCTACTTCAAGGGCAGGCTCTTTTTGGCTTAAGTCAGTGGTTCTCAACCTTCCTATTGCTGCAAACGTTTAATAAAGTCCAAAGAGGTTATGACCCACAGGTTGAGAACTGCTGGCTTAAGCAAATCTCCAGCTCCCACGCCTCTAGTGATCGGTTCAGCTGTAGGTATATGGCTTCTACTCGTCCAATCAGTGAGAACCATGGCTGATTCTAAAAATGCTGGGACACACAGGTTCTCCTTCTCTTCTGGATGGTGAATGTGAAGAGGGGAAGGTATGCAGCCATCACGGATGAAACTTAAGGAGAGTGGAGAGGGCCCAGAGACATGGAGCCATGACCATTCCCGTGCACACTTTAAACTTCTTGTGAAGCTAGCCCTGGCACTTACTTTGTGTCTATTTTTTTTTCTCTAATAAGAAACATATCATGAAATTGGCCATCTTTTTTTTTTTTTGAGACAGAGCCGCAAGCTGTCACCCTGGATAGAGTGCCGTGGCATCACAGCTCACAGCAACCTCTAATTCCTGGGCTCAAGCGAGTCTCCTGTCTCTGCCTCCCAAGCAGCTGGGACTACAGGTGCCCACCACAACGCCCGGCCATTTTTTGGTTGCAGCCGTTATTGTTGTTTGGCAGCCAGGGCTGGATTTGAACCCACCAGTTCAGGTGTACGTGGCTGGTGCCTTAGCCTGTTGAGCCACAGGCGCTGAGTCAAAATTGGCCATCTTAACCATTTTAAAGTGTACAGTTCAGGAGTGCTATGGGCATTTACATTATTAATACAGAACTTTTTCAACTTGCAGAACTGATATTTTGTACCCATTATACAACTGTCCTTTGTCTCCTTTTAGCTTTTGGTAACTGCCATTCTGCTTTATCTTTTTGCTCCTGGCTTATTTTATTTAGCATAATGTCCTCAAGGTTCACCCATGTTGTAGCATATTACAGAATTTCCTTCCTTTTTCAGATTGCATAGTATTCCATTGTATTATAGACCACATTTGTTTATCTACTCATCTGTCTGTGGACCTCAGGGTTGCTTCTAAATCTTGGTTAGTGGGAATAATGCTGGTATGAACAAGAGTGTGCAAATACCTCTTTGAAACCTTGCTTTCAATTATTTTAAACTCATACCCACTAGGGGGATTGTTGAATCATATAGTAGTTATACTTTTAATTTTTTGAAGAAGTGTCATACTTTTTTTTCCATAGTAGTTATACCATTTTACCTTGCCAACAACAGTGCATGAGGGTGTGTGAACTGAATGGAGGGCCTGGTGGGATGTGCCATTGGGGCAGATGCCTCAAGAATAGCTTGGTGCCAACCCCATGATCTCGAGTGAGTTCTTGCTTTATTAGTTCAGTGAGAGCTGGGGTTGTTTAAAGGAGCCTGGCACCTCCTCCTTTCTCTCTTGCCCATTCTCTTGCCATGTTACATGCCTGCTCCCTTTTCACTTTCTACCTTGACTTAGAAGATCTCTTAATCCCTCACCAGAAGCAGATGATGTGTAGTCTGCAGAACTGTGAGCCAAATAAGCCTCTTTTCTTTATAAATTATCAAGCCTCAGGTATTTACTACAATTTATAGCAATGCAAAAAGGACTAATACAGGTTCCCATTTTTCTATATTCTTGTCAAAACTTGTTATTTCCTCTTTTTTTTTGATAGTAGCCATCCTAATGGGTGTGAGGTGATATCTTATTGTGGTTTTGATTTGAACATCTGTGATGATTAGCCATATTTAGCTTCCTTTCATATACTTACTGGCCATTTGTTTATCATCCTTTAGAGCAGTGGTTCTCAACCTTCCTAATGCCGTGGCCCTTTAATACAGTTCCTGTGGGTTGCAACCCACAGGTTGAGAATTGCTGCGCCTGGGAAATGTCTATTCAAGTCTCTTGTACATTTTTTATTCAAGTTATTTGACTTTATGCTGTTAGGTTATAGGAATTCTTTATATATTCTGGATATTAACCCCTCATCAGGTATATATAATATGCAAACATTTTTCCCATTTTATAGGTTGCCTGATTTTCACTGTTCATAGCTTTTTGATATATAAAAGTTTTAAAGTTTTATGTAGTCCCATTTGTCTAGTTTTTCTTTTGTTGCCAGTGCTTTTGTGTCATATCCAAGAAATCATTGTCAAATTCAATGTCATAAAGCTTTCCTCCTATGTTTGCTTTTAAGAGTTAAGAGTTTCACAATTTTGGGTCTTAACATTTAGAACTTTAATCCATTTTGAGTTAAGTTTTGTAACAAAAAGGTACAATATAAAGGTCTAACCTTATTCTTTTGCATACGGATATCTAGTTTTCCCAACACCATTTGTTTAAGAGACTGATTTTTCCTACTGAGGTCTTGGGAGCCTTATCACAGATCATTATCATTTCAATGTATTTGTGAGAATTTATTTCTGGAAAACTATTCTCCCAGCATTGGACTATGTATCTGTCTGTAGGTTCCCACCACAGTTTTGATTATCACAGATTTTAAAATGTTTTGAAATCAAGAAATATGAATTCTCCAATTTTACTTACTTTTTAAAAACTTATTGTTGGGGATTTATTTGAGGGTACAAGAAACCAGGTTACCCTCATTGCATTTGTTAGGTGAAGTCCCTTTTACAATCGTGCAATTTTACTCATCTTTTAAAAAATTGATTTTGCTACTTAAGATCATTAGAGGTTCCGTATAGAGAATTTTAGGATTTTTTTTCCTATAAAAAATATCATTGGGATTTTGATAGGGATTGTGTTTGTAGTTTGCTTTAGTTAGTATTGACATTTTAAAAGTATAAGTCTTCTAATCCATGAACATGGGATTTTTTTTCATTTACATCTGTCTTTAATTTCTTTCAGCAATATTTTACAGTTTTCAGCATACTAGTCCTTTATTTACTTGATCAGGTTTACTCCTAAGTTACTCTTTTCATGCTATTGTAAGTAGAGTTATTTTCTTATTTACTGTTTGTTCATTTTTAGTGCATACAAATGCAGCTGAGGTTTTCTGTTTTTTTATCCTATATATAGCTTTGTTCAACTTATTAACTATTTCTAGTAATTGTGTTTGTATATTTAATCTTTAGTGCTTTCTACCTATTAGCTTATGTCGTCTGAAAATATAATTTGAGCTCTATTTTTGATTTTTTCTTGCTTAATTGTTCTGTTCCAGACGTATGTTGAATAGAAGTGATAATAGTAATAAAAAAAAAAAGAAGTGATAATAGTAGGTGTCCTTGCCACCTTAATCTTAGAAGAAAAACTTTAAGTCTTTTAGAATTGAGTATGATGTTAGCTGTGCATTTTTCATAGATAGCCTTTATTATTTTGAGATAGCTTCCTTCTATTCTTAGTTTTCTGGGTGTTTTTATCATGAAAGTTTCTTGAATCTTCTCAAATGCTTTTTTTGCATTAATTCAGGTAATCATGTGCTTTTTTGTCCTTCATTCTCTTATGTTGTATATTATATTAATTGAATTCCATATGTTAAGCTAGTCTTATATTTCTGGAATAAAGCCTACTTAGTCATGGTATATAATCTCTTTAACGTGCTGTTGAATTTGGAATTCACATATTTACATCAATGTTTATGTATGTTATATTGGTCTGTAGTTTTGCTTTCTAGTGTCCCTGATTGGCTTTGGTACCAGGGTAAAGCAGGTGCCATAGAATGAGCTTGGAAGTACTCCCTTCTTTTCAATTTTTTGGAAAACTTTGAGGTGGACTGGCGTTAATGCTCCTTTAAATGTTTGGCAGAGCTAGTAAATGATCTCTTCTTGAGCTTTTCTTTGCTAGGTTTTCGACTGCTGATTTAAACTTCATAATAGTTATTAATCTCTTTGGATTTTTTATTTTCCCATTATTTAGTCTTATAGGTTGTGTGTTGCTATGCATTTCTTCTATTCAATGTGTTGGCGGAAAGTTGTTCACAGTATTCACTGACCCTTTTTATTCTGTGGTATCAGTTGTTATGCTCCCTCTTTAATTTCTGATTTTGTTATTGGAGTCTCCTCTCTCTTTAAATTAAGCTAGCTAAGGATTTGTCAATTTTATCGATCATTTCAAAAAACTATTATTTTTGTTGATTTTTTTCTATTCTCTACTTCATTACCAGATGCTATGCTCTTCATTTCCTTCCATCTGTTAGTTTTAAGTTTAGTTTTTTATTCTAGTTCCTAGAGGTATAGTCATGTTTTTGATTTGAGATCTTATTTTTTTAATGTATAAATTTACAAATATAAACTTTCATCTTAGCACTGCTTTTGTTGTATTCCATAAGTTTTGTTATGTTGTGTTTTCATTTTCACTTCAAAGTATTTTATAATTTCCTTTGTAACTTTTTTTTGACACATTGGTCATTTAAAAGTGTGTTGGTTTAATTTCCACTTACTTGTGGATTTTCTAGTTTTTCTTCTGCTATTGACTTCTAGTTCATTCCATTGTGAAGAGAAAAGATAATTTATATAATGTAAATCTTTTCTGTGGTCTAACATATGCTCTATGAATGTTACACATGCACTTGAGAAGAATGTATGCTTTCTATTGTTGGTGTATTCTGTACAGGTGTACCTCAGAGATGTTGCAGGTTTAGTTCCAGACCACTGCAACAAAGTTAATAGCACAATAAAGTCAGTCATATAAATTTCTTCTCAGTCACATCTTCAGGTTCCACTTCTTATTCTAGTTCTCTTGCTATTTCTGTCACATCTGCAGTTACTTCAAATATAGTCCTCTATTGAAACACCTTAGTGACTTTTTTCAGTTCAGTTACTGTATTTTTTACCTCCAGAATTTCTATTTAGTTTTTTAATATAGTTTATATTTCTTTGTTGACATTTTCGTTTTGTTCATGTATCATTTTCCTGAATTTATTTATTTGTGTATCTGGGTTTCATTTTAGCTCATGAGCATCTTTAGTATAGTTATTTTAATTTAATTTTTTTTGAGACAGCGTCTCACTATGTCACCCTCAGAAGAGTACCATGGCATCACAACTCAGAGCAACCTCAAACTCTTGAACTTAAGTCATTCTCTTGCCTCAGCCTCCCAAGTAGCTGGGACCACAGGTGCCTGCCACAATGCCTATTTTTTTGTTGCAGTTGCCACTGTTGTTCAGTATGCCCAGACCAGGTTCAAACCCACCAGCCTCGGTGTATGTGGCTGGTGCCCTAACCATTGAGCTATGGGCACTGAGCCAGTATGGTTATTTTAAATTCTTTGTGAGGAAGCTCATAGATCTACGCTTCTTTAGGTTCAGGGTATAGAGTTTTATTTTGGTACTTTGGGTCATATTTCCCTCTTTCTTTGTGTGCCTTGGGATTCATTGTTGTTAAGACTTGGGCATTTGAAAAAATAACTGCCTTTCCCAGTCTTTACATGTTAACTTTGTGCAGGGGAAAAAATTTAGTGATCAGTGCAGCTATAAATTCTAGGATCTCTCCCAATTTCTTTCTAAAGATATCTTCTCTGGGTTTATGTTTATTCTTTTAGTTATCTCTAATTTCTTAAACAGCTTGTACCCATTTCTTCTCAGAAGTCTGTGATCCTTGCTCCTCCTGGTGTCTGCCTTTGGAACCAAAGATCTTGTGTGCCATGGCAATCATGTTTTTTGTTTTTAGCAGTTTCCAGACAAGGCCATTAGTGCTTAAGCAAGGTGAAATAAAAACCAGTCTCTCAGGGCAGCAGCCTGGCTCACCATAATGCTGGATGTTTGATCTCATCTTTTGTTTCCAGCCCAGGAGAAGATTCCCAGTGTAAGAGATTTCCTGTTGGTTGTATTATGCTAGGTCAGATAGGGAGAGGAGCATGGACAGGTACGTAAAGCTTTCCTATCCTTTCTTTGCTGAAATATATCCTGGGTTTGACATTGGTCTAGGATAGGTAATCATGTTCTCAACTTGTGGGTCTCAACCCCTTTGGAACAATGAAAACACATCCTGCAGATTAGATATTTACATTACGATTCATAACAGTACCAAAATTAGTTATGAAGCAGCAACGAAAATAATTTTATGGTTGGGGGTCAGCACAACATGAGGAACTGTATTAAAGGGTTGCGGCATGAGGAGGCATTAGGAAGGTTGAGAACCACTGTCTAGGTGCTTTAACGTTTCAACTGGTCTCTGGAATTCTCACAAAGTTATTCGGGTCCATATATTGTTATTAAATATGTACCTCTGTGGGACAGTAAGGGCCAGAGGCTTCATAGTCTGCCATCTTGCTGACATCGCATTTCGTATATTTTTTATGTATGAACTTACTTTAGAACAGTTTTAGATTTGCAGAAAAATTACAAAGATAGTACCAGATATACAGAAATTTTTTGTACTAAGTTTGCCCTATGGTTAGCGTCTTATATTAATGTAACACATTTTTCACCATTAATGAACCAATATTGATACATTATTACTGAAGTCCATATTGTATTTAGATTTCTTTCAGTTTTGCCTCATATCCTTTATCTCTTTCAAAATTCTATCCAGGATAGTACACCACATTGAATTGTCATGTATTCTTAGGGTCCTTTTGGCTGTGAGAGTTTTATCACTTACTTTTTAGGTATATAAGAAATAAATTCTTTTTATCATTTAAGATAAATTGATTAAGAATTTTCTGTTGCATGTAACTCACAGGATTCTCAACTGATACAGTTTTCTAGTCCAAAAACATCATAGTACAATGAGAAAAGTTAATCCCACGATATCCAAATAATTATACACCCAATACTGAAAGAGCTAGGATTTTTAGCCCAAGTGTTTATACTCTAATCTCTGTGTTTTATTATTCTATGCCACTTGTTGCTGGAATACAGTGCAATTACACTCTCTTGAGAAAGTTATCTTTATTACATTCTAAAGTTTGGAGAGCTATTAAAGAACCACACTAAGATACAAATTGGTGACAAGGCTTTGATAAACCTATAGGGTGTAATTATGAAATATAGTCTTCATCTAAATGCTTACACACTAGTAAAATTCCTACATCAGTAAGTTAAAAAGAGATAATTTTCACTCACTGATTTATGTATCAGCATTTTCTCTAATGACCCACTGAATATAATGCTTAAGAAACGTTCATCTATCTATCTATATCTAAATATCCATTCTACAAATATTTATTGACTCTGTGATATTGCCAAGACAATATTCTAGAGAGTGAAACCAATTTTTGTGAACTCCTTGAACTCTTGTAAGAGAACAGTCTTGAGTCTCTAGTAATCTTTGAACCCAAACCAAATGGTATCAACATATCTAAATTCATTATTCCTTTTCTTGTTTTTGTGGTTTTAAATAGAAATGTAGGCTTGATAACATGGGAAACTGATGTTTAAATGTTGAGCTAACAAAGAAGAATCAGCTGAGAAGACACAAGAAGGAACCTTCCATGAGCTTAGAGCAACAAAAAGGGAGATGTTACCATGAAAGCTGCAAGAATAATCTAGAATAGAATATCACTAAAAGTAAGTTCAGGACAGAACTTTTATACAGAAGCTTTATAAAATTCCACAAAGATACTAGGCAGAATTTCTTTAAAACATTATGAACAATTAACTTTTGGAAAGTACAATGGGACTGTTTCTCTGTAGACCATTACTAAGATCAAGTTGCTACGTAGTTTTCACCGTCCTAGTAATGATTTGCACTTTCATTTGCCATTCCATTGTGACTGGGCTGCCTCATTGCTATCATTTCCTGACCTTAGTATCTCTTCCACAAAGCTGTTGGTTGCAGGTGCAAACCCTGTGATGAGCAGACCTTCCCCCTGTGAGCACTCACTAAAAGGAAAGGAGAACTTTCATATTAAAAGTTGTACTTCCCTGGTGGATTTTGATGATGTTCCTAGAACAATCTTTAGAGGTAGGTCATAGGTGTCAGAGATATATAAGAACTACATGCTAACAGAAGACACATCATAGAGCTTTCTGGCAACAAGTAGGATAAATTGGGGCTTAGAAGTCCCTTTTTAGCTCTCTGCAACCTTAGAAAAGTTATTTTATGAATATCTGCCCTAGTTTAAGTATAAAACATGCGGCAGCTCCTGATTTCATGGGAGGGTTTTGAAAATTTATCAATTAGTAAAATAAAAATATGAGAATGAACTCAAATCCATGAAGCTTTAGAGCAGTGGCTGGCAAACTACTATAGTCCATGGGTCACATCTGGCCCCCAATCTGTTTTTATAAATAAAGTTTTATTGGAATACAATCATATCCACTTATTTATATTTTTCCTATGACAGCTTGAAAACTATCACGGCAGAGTTGCATTGTGCTGGTCACAACTGAAAAACCACATGGCCTCCAAAGCCTAAAATATTTGCTATGTGGCCATTTACAGAAAAGGTTGTTGACCTGGCCTACAGAGGTAAGGTTTGAGGGGGAAAAGTATATATCTTTTGGTGGGAAAATCCATCTTTGACAAAGAATAAAGATTGCTTTCTGAGTGAGTCAACAGCTATAAGCAATGATTCCTCTTTGATATGTGTTTATTGAGGAAGGTATGTGACAAATGATTTAAAAAAAAGTCAAGAGAGATGAGGTTGGGGGGTGAAGGCTGAAGGATGAACAGTTTTTAGCTGATGAGCTCTTCTAAGAAACATGATTGACAAAGGAACCCTATCACATCCTTTTTTACTCTTGTTACTTCCCTATATTGGCCAACTATTTACACTAAGAGTGATGACATGGAAGGGAAGCAAAGGAAAAGAAAGATAGGGCAACCTAAAGTTCCTTTTCCTTCAGTTCTTCCTTACTCATCAGCAAGCCACAGGAGGGAATGTTGGTAGAAAGTGTGCATTATCAAGAAGTAAAACTAAAACACTTTAGTTTTGTGCAGCATTTCCACAGTTCTGGCTAAAATGAAAGACATGCATACATATGAATTATGGAATACAAACTGAGTCATTTTAGTGATTCTGCAGACAAGGTAAATTCTCTTATATTTGCATCTAAAATGTACAGTGTACAACATAAGGATGATTAGTAAAATTCATGCTAATAATTTGGAATTAAATTTTTCTTTACTTAGAATGGCATTATATAACAAATAAAACCTCTATGACATGTAGACAGAAATCAAAGAAGAAGGGGCAAATCTTTACATTTTAGGAACTTGATCACAACTTTTACAAGTATAGACTTGCTTTTTGAACAATGGATCTGCATTTTCATTTTGCAATGGGTCCTGATATTTGTGTAGCCAGATCTGTGCACTCAGTAACATCCTTCGAAATCAAACAGCCTTCTTTGAGAGTCTCTTCTAGCCTTCCCAGTGTGAACTGCCATTGCCATATCTGTGATCCTAGAGCAGCTGATTGGCACATTCCATGCAAAAACTCTGTGACATGGCTACTCTTGACTCCACTGACACAAAAAGTACCACCTTCTCTTATTACCCTTACAATTAAAGAGGCTCTTTCCCAGAAATTGGCCATTGATAAGAAGGCTTTATTTAAGTTTTTAGAGGAGTTACAGGATAAGGACTTAGCAGGAACTGCTGTTTCCCACCCTTTGGTGGATCACAATATGGAGTTTCTGTCCCCAGCCCTCCTGTCTTAGTGTCCTTCTCTTTTTGTGTTGGAGTACAGACCACAATGAAAAGACATCTGCCACAAAGGTAATTTCATGTCCTCTTAAGCTCAGCCAATTTACTTGGCAGCAACACCTATACCCCCCATGTGGCATTTGGCATAGACCAGAATTTCTACCTGTGTCCCACCCAGCCTTAGGCAGTGACATCAAAATTGCTCTCTGCAAGGGTTGGCTCAATCCAGAAAGGAGAGGTCCAGAGGCCACTGAAAATAATCGAGGGTGACAGGCAGCCTCAAGCTAGTATTTCAATTACAGGCTGTGATGGAAACCTGGTCTTCCAGGTGCTTCTCCCTTTTACAGGCTGGACATCCCTGTGATACTGAGTGGACTTTGTGACCCACCTCATGTACATCCCTAGGGGCTACCTGCAGCACCAGAGAAGAAAGAGCTGACCCAGTGCACTAGCTAACCTGCTGCCCACGGGTTGGCCCCAATGTGCATATCTTAACTCTGTGGTAGTCGAGTGGCCCAAGGAACTTCAGATAATTACAATTCCTTCAGATGCTTTGGCATGCTGGACAAATAAGCCAAGTGTTTCAGGGATTTGTCCTAGAGTGAAGGCCAGATTAAGTAAACCAGCAAAGTTTCAAGAAGAAATACACAGGGAAAATTAAACAGCCTCTGATACAGAAGTTTGCCCAACATAGCTCTTTGCGCCATGTGCCAAATTAGATCTGGAATGATAGTGTCATTTCAGAACCTTCCTGTTAAAAGCCCTTCCATCAACTCTGCAAACTTACCTTCCAGCTGGGAGCAGCGATTATTAACTCAGCAGATAGGTGCTTTGTCAGATTTGAAAGAAAACAAATCTGCTCCAATGAATGGAATGAACAGCTCCTAATGTTCAGCCTGGGAAACATTTGCATCGACATGACATAATTACCTTTTGTTTTATGTAATGATACAATCATGTTGACTTTGTTCCCCCATTCCAAAATGATAATATATCTCCTTTGCCATGGCTGGATGCTTGAGATCCTGAGGAACTTGTTGAACAAAATGGCATTTGCTCTTGCCATGAGGCAATTATTTGCTTTTTATGCAGAACTCATCAAATGTGCTCAATTTTTATTTAGAATTTTTCAGCAAAAATGCACAAAAAAAGAGGCAAACTGCCTCTTCTGTAACATAATGGTAGTCCTTAACTCTGTTAATCCCTCAAAATATGAGAGTAACTCATCACCAATAGATCTCTTTTATTTCCTTTATGGGCATAATGTTAATTTCCACAAAGATCTCCAACATTTTATTACCAGAAACAAAGAGTAAGAACTCACGTTATCTCTCAGATCCCTTTGTTCTTTGTTGAGTGTGTATTAAAAGATAGGCTTGGTAAAGTAGGAAATTCATGTCTCCTTCAAATACAAATTTATCAAAGGGCACAGCCAGAATATCCACATTCCAACTTTAAAACTTACTCTTGATTCTTTTTTTCATTTATAGGGAAGAGAAAGTTTAAGGGAATTCATCATGGAGTAACATATAAGAGGACTCATTCACAGAATAATGGAGTTTTATGAAATCTTGAGTTAAAAAGTCAAGAAAAGAATCTGAAGAATAGTCCAAGAACTACCAAATGATGTTTAAAGACAATCAATTACTTTCTTCCTTTTTTGGGGATATTTGAATTAGATCAAGTCAAGATGTAGAGGGAATACTTTGGAACCACGCAGAAGGATGAGGTAAGGCTTTTCTATTGCTCATTTCCATGGTGACAGAATCCTATTGTGTTGATTTGACTGTCTTCTGCTGTGGTTGATGAAAAAGGAGGGAAGGAACTTGTATTTACAAACTACTTGTATTTATTCAGATAATTCTTTTCTGGGGTTAGGGGGCCAAAAATCCATTTTGCATTGACTGCTGAATAAATTGGCATATGAGAATGGCTAAACTACTCACAAATTGAGCCAAGTCCATCCTAGAGAACCAAGTGGAAGTTTCCACATCTCATTACTAATCACTACTCTTTGGGTTCTAAAAGTTCAATTCTTCTGCATTAAGGAGATAGTGACTCAGTGTAATTGCCCAACATGGGAACTGCTGATAGAACGCAAAGGTGTACTGTCTAATACACACACAGGGCCATTTTTTGTGTATACAGGGTGAAGGTGGCCGGAAAACCAGCAAGCCAAAAGGAAGAAATGGCCTGTAAAATTAAGAACTTGAAAAATCAGGTCATGTGTTCTGGAATTGATGCTCAAATTTATTTTCTCAACCTCTATCTCCATCCCCAGACTCCAATTTTGTTCATCATAATCATCCTTTTTGCCAGCTAGTGTTTTAATATTTATTTTGATGTTTTAATCTACAAAAACCAAAGTTCCAGATTTATTAATCATGTTACTTGTGCATAAATTCTCCCTACACCCACAGTCAAACAAGCATGTTCTTGCTCCATTTTACTAAAAAATGAGGGGAGGGTGGCACCTGTGGCTCAAAGGTTAGGGCACTAGTCCCATATACAGAAGGTGGTGGGTTTAAACCCAGCCCCAGCCAAAAACTGCAAAAAAAAAAAAAAAAAAGCACAAGCAATGGGGTGAAAGTAACACATGGTGCTCCCTATACACTTTTGCATATATAATGTACCTCTCAAAAGGGTGAAATAGACATTGCTCAGTTGAAAAAAATTGTTACCTCTTTGTTGTCTCAGGCCCATGGCAATGGCCTTAATCCCCCCCCCCCCCCACAAACAGATTGGATTAATTCCCCACGGGGGCCTCCAGTATATTTACAGCATAGTCTATTATTTTACTTATCATTCCCCCATATCACAAAATCCCTGAAGATAGGAACTTGCCTTACTCATTCCAGATCTTCAGCATTTAGTGATGTTCAATAAATGCTACCTGGATGGATGTGTCAGGCTCAGGTCTGAGGGTCTGAGTCGGAAGGGTGTAGCAGGCAGAGGTGAGCTGAGTGCACTTTAGCAGGGCTGAGTAACCTCACCGTACCATATGGGGGGATTAGTTTGGATTAAACTCCATGACCAAGTAAGAGGAACCAAGGACTTAGAGTCTGAAGATACAGAAGCAACATTGTTTCCATCAGCTTATGGTGTGGACATCCCAATCTCTGTGAACCTCAGCTTGATCTGCAAGAGGGAGAGTCCACTGTGTGCCTTGACTACCTCACAGGACAGTTATCAAGATTAAATAAAATCTTATGTCTTACAAGAATTTTCTAAACTTTGATAGTGTGATATGGCATATAAATTAAATTACCTTATCTTGTGTTATGCAAACCAGAATGCTTTGAGAGCAAAAGGAGGTGCTGTCTGTAATTATTTAGAACCATATCCATAATTCAGGACTCTCCTAGGCAAATGTAGTTGTACGACCACTCATCTATAATTTATATCTACATATAATCATCCATATCCATCTCCATACCTATATTAGCTATATCTATATATACCCATCTATATCTATGACTATATAAATCTATATTGTGTCTGTATCAATATCTATGTCAATATCTCTAGTCTATACCAATTTATATGCATATATACATCTATAATTGTATTAATACATATATTCATCTCCATCTACACTTATTATTTATTGATGCTCTCATTATACCAATCCTCTCAGAGTATTTCACTTTCTGTTTTTCTCTTCACTTGTCTGTCTCTGTTTTATTCATTTCTCACCAGGATACTGTTTCTTGAGACATTTTCTTTTCCCTATAGTTTGTCTCTTCCCATCTTGTCTCCCTCTCTTTCTCTGCTCTGTTCTCTCTCTTAACTGGTAATACTAAGGAACTGAGACATTTTTATTTTGCATTTGGTATGTTTCTTAGATAATAATCTCTGTTCCTCAAAGAACTGTATTCCATATTTTTCTAAGAATACCAACAAAAATTGTTCTTTTTTAATGGAGAATCTGGTGTAGTTGAACAAGCAATGGAGTGTGACTTGGCCCAAATGTGTCCCTAGGAAAGCCACTTGATTAATACAAGTCTCAGTTTCATGATCTGGAAAATGGAGATAATCATCCCTTTGTTGAAGCCAAATAAATGAGATCATGTGCAGGAAAGCACTTTAAAGTAGCAGTCATAGCTGTTCATTAGAATCAGCTGGGGAGCTTCTGCAACCTCTCTACTCCCTGATTATGCCCCAAACCCAGGCATCAGCATTTTTTACTGACTCTTAGTCTATTCCAATGTGAGAACCACTAGTTTACAGACTATACAACATTATACAAATGTTAGCGTGCATTGGCATTCTTGATTTTTTTAAACCTATGGACCAGCGACTCTGTAGAAAATATGTTACCCATGCCTACCCTAAATCATTGGGGATGGAAGAGGGAAGGTGAAAGTTGAACATATTTTGCATTATCCTGGGCCATGTTCTGAAAGACTCATAATGGTATTATCTTATAATTTAGCTATTAGACTAACTTTGAACACATGAAGACTGCTTCCTCCCATAGCTTTGTCCATCACTCAGAAATAGTTGTACCTTCAGTTTGAACGATTGTCTGATGTGGGTTATTATTTCCTTCCTAAGATGAGATTTTAAAAAAGAGAAAATTTAATGTCTTTCAAAAAGAGAGTGAAAAATTAAATGCAAAGGTGCTAATTACTAACCACAGATTAATTTCCAAATTGTCCCTTTAACTTCAAAACTTAATGAGTACAGAAATAGTCCATACGGCAAACTTAGGCTCCCAGAAACTCTGATAATTAGAGAACCTCTTTGTAATGGACATTATTCAGCAAGTTAAAAAAAAGAATAATTCTCATTATTTATAAAAACTCAGTGATAAAGAAAGAACAAACACCTTACAAAGTACTGTTCTCGACATTTTAAAACTTTCTCTAAGAGGACTGTTGAAACTTACTTTTCTTTCTTTCTTTTTTTTGCTTAGTAGGCCTGGGCCAGGTTCGAAGCCACCTGCCTTGGTGTATGAGGACAGCATTCTAACCACTGAGCTATGGGCACCCAGCCAAAACTTACTTTTCAAATAAAAAGAAACCACACAAATCTTGAAAAATGGCACTGTGACTTTGGTTTTAAAACCTGCCATTTAGTAATCAGCGCAGGTTTCTCTATTAAGTTCCTAATTTGCTCTTACACGTTTTAATAGCTGGCATTAGGCCAGTGTAAATGTTAAAATGACACTCAGTCTGGCCCTTAAAAATGTCAGTGGTGCTAATGATAATGCAGAAAGGCAGAGCTAGCTGGTGTTCCCAGAACCTCTAAACCAGATGACCTCAGTTTGGGTTTCTACCTATTGATCGAATGGCCTGGAATATACGGGAACCCACAACCAACCAGGGGAAAAGATTCTATTTTAATCAGAAAAGTCTGAGACCTATCTTCATAAATAAATAAACCATGCCTTTTAAAAATTACATTTCTTTGGCAAAAAATTTGTATCATTAAGTCAGATCGAGGTCACTATGAGCCAACCGCATAAATTCATAGCCATGTTATAAAATAGATGACATGATATATCAAAAACATTGTCTTTCTAGCAACATGAGAAACTTAGGCAAACTATGAAATTAATGGTTCAAAATCCAGATGAGAGAAAAACTACTGGCCTTTCTTCCAGTTTCTGAGTTTCCTGGGAGTTTCTGCTCCAGCTGCCATTTCTACTACAGTTTCTCTGTGAGCACATGTTTAGGAAAGCATTGGAGATCCAGGGGAACCACTTCCCAGTCATGTTCAAGGGCATCTTGGATCTTCCCAGGATGGATCCAGGAGGCAAGCCCCTCAGTAACAAACTATGCTGTAAAGGGGGATCCTATCCCCTCTGTAGCATTTCTGGGGGAAGAGATTTAGGCCACAGAGACTGGGCAACTGGCCACAATGATCACATGTGTTTTCCCCTAGCTACTTTGCAACAATCCTCATCTGGGAGGGGAGTGCAAATGACCAGCCCTCCCTCCTCCCAACAATCTTGGCAGGTATTTTTATAAAAATGATCCATTTCCTGGTAATCCTGTGACCCTATGTTTACTAATCAGGACATATTCAGCTTGGCTGGAACAAAGAATGCAGCCTGTGGTTGTTAGAGATTTTTCTCCCCCTGGCCACCAATCTCTCCTCAATTATAATTTAGCTAGAGCCATGAATACTTCCTGATTTCAATTCTATTTCATTAATTTCTTATAATTAATAGTATTTCACTTAGGTCTGAGAAAAAAGCTGGGTGGATCTTTGTTGTTTTGAGAAATACAGTATAAGTGCTTTTCTCATAAAAACTGCAAAAAACCAGAGCACTGAAGCCATTCTAAAAAGCAATTTAATGGTTCCTCAAAAAGTTAGATGTAAAATTTAATTTTGACTTCCAAATTTCCTTTGACACAGCAATTCTACTCCTACGTATATGCTCCAAAGTAGTGAAAGCAGGGAGTCAACCAGATTCTCGTACACTAATGGTCACAACAGTATCAGTCACCTTCTACAAAAGGTGGAAACAACTCAAACGTCCAAAATGTAGTCTACTATACAATGTAATATTATTCAGCTCTGAAAAAGAATGGAATTCTAGTATCCAATGTACTCAGTACTATTATGAAACCAATATATAGTCACCCACACTTTCATACAAAAGATAAAACACAACTATAGCCCAGGATGAAGAAGGGAAGAGGGGGGTGGGAGAGGGGCAAGGCTGGGTGGAGGGAGGGTGATCGGTGCGATCTCACCTATGGTGCATACTGCAAGGGTACATGTCAAATCTATTAAGAGTAGAGTATAAATGTATTAACACAGTAAGTAAGTGAGGTGAAGACTATGGTAACCAGTTTGATGTAAGCATTCCGAATTATATATAAAATCAGCACATTGTAACCCCCCCCAAAAGGATGAATTTTTGATACATGCTATGACATGGATAAACCTTGAAAACATGTTGAGTGAAATAAGCCAGACACAAAAAGATCTATGTATAGTGTATGATTGCACTTCAATGAGGTACCTAGAACAGGCAAATTCATAGGAACAGAAAGTACAATCGAAGCTACCGGGGTGGGGCCGGGGGAGGCAGAAGGAGGACTTGGCTGTTGCTGTTTAATGGATACAAAGTTTCAGTGGCGATGATGAAAAATTTCTTGACAAGGATAGTGGTAAATGGTTGCACATTGTGAATGTACTTAATGCCACTGAATTGTATACCTAAAAGTGGTTAAAATAGTAAGTTTTATGAGAGATACACACACATAGATATATCACAATTTTCGACAAAGAACACAGAAGTACAAAACCTAAGCCAATGCTAGTGTGAGAAGTTTGATAAAACCTATAATGTACGTAATCCTTTTGGTTGCAGATGAGACAGGAACATTCCTTTCTAAATGATACTCTTTCATGTCAAACATTAATCTCAGACAATGAATAAAAGTGACCTAGTATTTAGTAATAGAGACTTTTGTTCTGAGCCAGGATCTCCATGTTCTGTGGTGAATTGTCACTTGAAGATAACAGCGGCTCAACAACAAAGCAACCCAAAGAAGCAAGATAGAGAAGGTTTAGGAGACTGAGCTGCTTGAGTAATGGTCTCTGAATGCCTCTGAGTACCTAACGTAGGTATGTTCAGTCTCCTAAGCAAATGCAAACTAGAGAAGTCCATTACCTGATGAAGTAGTCTCGCCCATCTCGGTTGGCCGTCATCTCCCATCCATAGGGCGGCACCTGGTTCAAGCCCCAGGTTCCTGAGGGAGGTGGCCAGCCTGAAGACTTCGTCCTGTGGCTGAAAAAAGAAAAAGAGAAAAAGCATCATTTTACCTGACCCCTGAACATTTCAGAGATAAACTCCAGATGGGCTACGTGACTTGCTCCTCTAAATTGTGGGCTGTCCCCTCAGTTGATTGATGAAGAGTTATAAAGAACATTTTTGTGTGAGTTACTGCGGTAGGCATTTTCCCACGCATTACCTCACTTCCTTTCCACGGAAGCTCCATAAGGCAAGTATACATTTCACAGACGAGGAAACAATGCATTGCTCAGTAAGATCAAGGAACTTCTCTAAGGACCCACAAGCCAGAAGTTCTACACACTTTCTGTCACAGTAGTAGTATTCCTGAGGCCAGACGTTAGGACACATAAGTGAATTTCAAAACATAATGTAAATACATGTGAAAATTCGTTACCATCCTTATGGCTCTGAAGCGAAATATCTGAAGGCTCAGTTTCCTGGACTCATGTGATCAAAATACAAAATTTAGACTAATATAAACTGCATTGTGGTCAAGGTGAGCTATAAAAACCTTAGACCCCCCAATTTAAATTGCGAAGCAAAATCGACAGATTATCTTTTACAATTTCTAATTCACGACTTCAATTCGACCTATCAAGATGGAAGTCTGTTTTACTCTTTTCCCCCTTCTCACTCGTGCACTCCACTAGTCTTTTGAAGAAGGATTTGATTCATTAGTAAGATAAAAAGAGTAGGTGAAAGAGAATTTAAGCCTGCCTTTCCAAAAGCAAGAGGAAAAGGAAGTAACCCCACCTAGCAAGCAGGTGTGACCTGCGGAGGCGATGCTGCACAGGCCGGAGCCGGAGCCGGGGTCGGATCGAAGTTCTGAAGATCCATCGAATCCTGGCTAAGTCTCGTCTGCCCCAGTACCTGAAGAAATTCCTTCTTTCCCTCATGACTGCCCAAGACTTCTTCAGAGCTTAACTATGTGTCCACGAAAGACAAAAAGCTGGCTTTTCAAAGAATTCAAGTGAATTTCTTTCAGCCCCCCCCAGGATGACAATGTTCTTGTTAGCCTCCGAGCAGTGTTTCAGCCCGTGATTTATATATTGGCTGGTGGAGGTTCTGCGTGTGCTCAGAAGTTACAATGGAGCAGAATCTCCCCCAAGTTTAGGTGTGAGAGTACATCTGGTGATAGATTATGGAGGCACAAGCATTCATTCTGTCAGACATTATCTTCTGTCCTGTAGGAGTCAAGGGCTAGGATCGCTGACTTTATCTTTTTTAAAACAATGCCGTGACTCAGGCTGGGCTCTGACCTGCTTAGCGTCTTGGGGCACTCTTCCAGAGGGCTGTGCCCGGTCACTGAGTCAAGGGCTTTGTGAAATTCTGCTGCGAAGCAGAAGGAACATGGTTTCTTACGTTTGCTACTTTGTCTGATACGTGGTTTGGAAAGAAGAAAGAGATGCCTTTTCAGGACTGATCATCATTCCTAATTACTCCATCCTTTCCCTCTAGGTGAAGTAACTCACTGCACGGCCTGTAAGAGCCTGGGGTGGTTCAGAAGCAGGGAAGGAGGACAGCGCACGAGGAAGCTGTGATCACCTTTTCAGGGACTTACAGTTGCTGTCTCAATAGCTACCCAAGAGTCCTTTTCAATGAGAAGAGAAAGAAGTGCTCCCGGCAGTCAGACGAAGGACCGAGGTGCCTCTCCCCCACCCAGGCCTGCTACCTGGCTAGTGAGTGTGACGGGGGATTTTATAGCATCGCCATCCTCCTCCTTGGCTGGGTCTTCTTACACCATGCACAACCTATACAACCTTGTGTGGTGGCCCTTCTGTAGGAAACATATGAAGCCCGGCTCTCCATCTTTCTGTGAGGAAGGAAAACTTTTAATTCCGCAAGATACCGGGCACCTCATCCCCCTCCCATCCACCCTCCCAGCACACACATAGCTGACCATGACCTAACCCTTCTCAAGTGAAATAGGCCATTTCCGATAAGTTTTCTGCAGAGGAACTGTTTTGTATAATTTTAACTACCTCTGTTACTTTTCTGTAACTTGTTTTCAGTTTTCCTACATCCTTCCTGAATACTTTTTTGTGTGAACAAAAGTGTTTTGTTCTCATAAGAAAAAGTGCTCATAAATTTAATATAGATCTGGCAAATGTAGAATGTCCCCATAGGATTACTTCTTGCCCATTGACAATTAAAAGAAAAGGCATGGCAACTGTTTCATTCCTCTTTACACAAAAGTCAGCAGTGGCAATTTCCTCTGGTGATGTTCTAAAAAATGTGTTGTTTCCCTGCAGTGAGAGAACATATGAATTTGCCACCCTGAGGTACCATTAAAAAAAAAAAAAACCCAAAACACCAATTTCTATACACTAGTACAGAACCCATTGGGAATGCTTTCTAAGGTGGTAGGTACCAAGAAAACAAGCTCCTAAAATAAATAAATAACACTTTTAAGAAATAGGGGAGTACTCAGTAAAAGTTGATACTAAAAACTTTCCACAAGCAATCGTACACTTGGAAATGACATACAGAACACTCTTGTGAGCGAAAGAAGGGCTATGTAAGAACCTGACAATTAGATTATTAAATTATATACTGTATCAGAAACTTAATCTTTCCCAGAGGGAGCTGATTTATTAAAAACAATTAAACTTTTTTCTTTCCTTTCATTCTCCCCTTCATCCCCCCCTAGAAATCCTAATCACTACAGGAAAGACAGAAGCCTCCTAATATAATTGACATGTCTAACACAGCATTTTAATACCAAGCTAGAGGAAGCCTGAATTTTATTATGAGCTACATTCTGTCCTGTACAGTATGTTCAGGAAGTAGCAAACAGCAGTTCAGCAAGATGTTTTCAAATAAAGCCTTATGTCATAAAACACCACATGAAGTGCTAATACTGGAAAACTCTACAAATACAAATTGAGTGAATCTAGGTCAAGGAGCCTCAGCTGATACAAAACAAATAATTGAATAATTAAGATCAGACATGACTGCACGTCTTACTTTTAATATGTAGACATAAAATGCACGAGTCTGAACAAGGCGTTAGAATTTAGCAGATTAAAAGTCTGAGGGAAAAAAACACCCCTTTAAAAGTATTTATCCATAATAGTCTTGAGCAAAATTAAGGATGGAAGTAATAACTGCAGAGGGATTTGGCGCCAGCTTCAACGTAGCATGACGACTAGATGTCTGACCCTGACAATGTTCAGCCTTAGAAGCTGATGGTTTCCTCTCTGCTTGCTGGGGAGTTGTTCCAGGGACTTTGTTTTCCCACTTCCACCTTGCAGGTGCACTAAATTCTCCACTACTCTCAAATGCCCATCACATCGCTAGTGAAAGATATCATCTTTTCTACCCAGAATGCAAAGAGGTGGCCCCTTGCAGAAGAGCAGCAAAGACAATGCATATAAAAGTAGAGTTCCCGGATGCTTTAGAGTCCCCTCTGATACAGAAATTATTACCAGTCCCCTATGATGGACAAGGTACTGCTATGATAACTCTATTCTGTGCAGAACTTGTCGTTTTTAACAATAATGCCAAGCCTTTTTCCCTCCATTTCAGAAAGTGTCCACTCTGAGTTTCTAGGTACTCTTCCCAAAGGCTGGGACCTTTTAAAAATTTCCCCTGTTTGAAAGACGTCTCATTTCTTGTCCAATGACCTATCAGCTTTAAGATTCCTCTTGACTGCCTCTGCCCTTCTCAAAGACTCTCATCTAAGTAGGACTCTGGTAATACTGCTCAGCTGCCCAGTGTTGCTGAGCATGGTATGCAGCTTGCCTCCCTGAGATCATTTGTAAGGATGTTGTCCTGCCGAAGGTTGCCAGATTTAGCAACAATAGATATAGGCCACCTTGTTAAATTTGATTCCCCCCTAAACACGCATTTTTTTTAGTATAGCTCACATAAAATTTAGGGATACTTATATTACAACATTTATTCATAATTCATCTGAAATTCAAATTTAACTGGGCCTCTTGTACTTTTATCTGCAAACTCCAGCCCCTTTATTAAGTGAACCCTGTGATTCTCTGAGAGTATAAAAGGAGAGAGCTTCTTTATAGGGCTAAAATTTGCCAGCACAGAATCATTAAGGTTTGCCTTCATCTTTCTAGTAGGACGGAATAATACTTTTTCTGAGTCTAAACCAAAAGAAGCACCCCCAGCTCCCTGACTAGACTCAAACCAAACTACAGCCTCCTAATGTACCTAGTGGAGGGGGATCCCCTAATATGAAGCCAATACATAAATAATCACATGCTCTTATGAACAATAAAACACACATGTAGTCTCGTAGAGGGGAAGGGACGAGGCAGGTGGGAGGTGGGAAGATATTGACAGAGGGATCCAATCTCACCTAAAAATCTGTACCCTTATTTTGTAAAAAAGAGAATTAAGTATTACAGGTGGTCATAATCTCAAATCCAATTTGGGGTTTATGTATTTCCCAAATTGAGCTGATACAGATCACCTGGCTGTATTTGTTAACTATGCAGACTACCAGGCCCTAGGAATCAAGATTTAGCACGTCTGGCTTCAGACCAGGAGCCCACAAGCGTGTGTGCTTGTGTGGAGACAAGTAACTCAAATAATTCTTTAGGTAGGGTTGTTAGACTTAGCAAAAAGCACAACAGAACATGATTACCCATTTCAACTGAATTTCAAATAAACAATGGATGATTTTTAGGATAAGTATGTCCCATGCAACATTTAAGATATGCCAATATGTTAATACTTTAAAAACTGTTGTCGTTTGTTGATAATTCAAACTGAACTAAGTATCCTGCATCTTTTCACTAGAAGCTGTAGGCTTTTGGAAATGCTAGTTCTGGCTATTGCAAATGTGGCCTGAGATCCAGCAGGAAGGGGACCATCGGGGGCTTTGTTAGAAAGGCAGAATCTGCATTTTCTTGAGCTCCTCAGGTGATTCAGATACCCTGGAAAGTTTGCTAAGCACTGCCCAAATCGGTGGATCTCCGAAGCCTCCGGCACACCGGAGTCCCACCAGGGAACTTGTAAGCTACGGATGCCTGGAGCCTGAATCAATGCCAAGCCGTTGAGTCAGAATACCTGGGGCTGGGGACTTGGCGTCAGGATTTCACAGTGCCCAGGCCACCGCTCAGGGTAACTCCTCATTTTCCACAGCTGACAGGGCAAGAGCAGCGGAACGTGGTGAACGACAGCCTGTGTGGCAAGCTCGAAAATGTGCCTCTAGGACTGGCAGCATCAGCGCTTAGGGACTTGTTAGACACGCACATTTGGGAAACGAACCCAAGACTCCCTGTAGGGTAATGGGGGCGACCCGGCATCTGGGCTTAACATGCTTCCAGGCATCGCTGGTGCCCACTCAAGTTGGAGAACTGCCAGGTTAGAACCACGCCGTTGATGTCCGTGACTTTGAACCAGTGCCTGAAGCTCTCCAATCCGCTCGGTCCCAGTTACTCTTCGGTCAAACGGTGGTAGGAGGCGCCGTGTCTCGGGGAGACTACGAAAGGGGTTTGGAAAGCACTCAGCGTGCCGCCTGGCACCTAGGGTGGGACATGCTCTACAGTCGTCACTAAATAAGTATCCACCTGTCCCTTGAAACCACGTCGGGCTTTGGTGGCCGTGCAAGTAGCAGAACAGAAAAGAGGGGGAAAGGCTCCGTCTTCTGCTCTTTTCCCATCTGGCAAGAACAGAGCAGGAAGGGGTTGAAGCCAGCAATCACTCCTTCCTAGGTCAGAAATGGGTGAGTTTGGCCGTTGTAAAGTCAGAAGGAAGTATCAGAAGCGTTTTGTCTCCCTCTCCCGGGAAACCAGGAATCCCGACCGTGTAACCTGGGTGCAGAGGGGCCGCTTCCGCGCGTCTCAGGCAACTGAGAGTCCTCGCCATCCCGACGTCCTGTGACTTCTATCTGAGAGGACGGCTGTGTGAACCACTTTCAAACACTTAGCTCAGCCTTAAAAATAGCGACCTACATTGGGAGGGCTATTTAAGTCACTTCAGAAACTCCCAGTGACTGACTGAACTGGTTTGCACTTTGCGCTTCACCATCTATTGTTTGCAACAGATTGAACCGTCCCGGGCAAAAAAGCCCTTCACACTTTACCTGAACTGGGAGCAGCTATGAATGGGAGGGCAAAACTCTGGAACTATTTTATTGAGACCACTGGTGGAAGTAAGCCACAGCTGCCTTTCGTGCGCCTGCCTCTAAGTTTTGGACCAAATTTTGATGGCCAGTCCACCCTAGGAGAAGGCAAGCTCTTAGCATCCCCCTGAACCCCTCCGTGGTGATCCGAGTTTCCTTAGGGACATCTCAGCATCAGAAAAGGCATGGGCGAAGAAATGTGAGGTCAGGGTCCTAAAAGCCCACAGATAGATTCCAATTCTGCCATATGCAATTTCCTCTAAGCTCCCTGTATCTTATTTTCAGCATCTGTAAAGTAGACTTATTATAACACATCTGGGGTTGCTTTTGCCCCCAAGGGACATTTGACAATGTCTAGAGACACTGGTCACAACTAGGAGGGGAGGTGCTTCTAGCATGTACTGGGCAACGGCCAATGCTGTTGCTAAACATCCTACGACACACAGGACAGCTCCTCGCTGCAAAGAATGATCTGGCCAAGATGGCAATAGACAGAGATGAAAGATCCCTGCTTCGCTCATAGGACTGCCGTGAACAGAAGAGGTAATGAATGTACACTTCTTAGCACAGCCCCTGTCATACAGTAAGGTCCTCAGCAAACTTCCACTGAGAAAAAGAAAAGAACGAGTGTTCTCAATGTTTCCTCCTAATTATGATAAGTAATCCCACAGAATGAGTTCGAACCCTCAGTCTGCCACCATAGCTTGGCTTTTCAGGGTGTTAGTTTTATGTGTAAAATGGATATGAAAGCCAGCTCCCTGTGAAGTACGCAGAGAAATGAGATACGGAAAGCCCTACAGCACCTGACTGATGCACAATAGTCTCATCACACGGCTCTGTTGTGTTGGAAGTGGCAGTTGTAATGGCACCAAGAGTGGATTTTCCACATCCATCATTGTGTTATTCACAGACCTGCCTCTGTGTGCGACAGGAGGCCTGCTAAGGCAGTACTGTTTCTCCGTTAAAGCAGAAGAAACTCAGACTTAAAGAATGTCTAACTTCCCCAGCAGGAAAAGCAATCTCCTTGGAAAAGGGACTGCATCTCTTGGCAGGCGCTGTGTCTTACGTAGATGGTACCAGGCATGGAAATGGGGAGGCCAGAGCTTTGAGCTTGCCCCAAACTCACTGTAGGCCAAGCTCCTGCTAGGGTCACACAACCCATTAGAAGAATGTCTAGGCCTGAGCCCTCAGGCTTCTTACTGCAAACTCCACATGACTCACACTATGCCACGATTAAATATGACACCAATTCATAGACTTCCTTATATATCTGATCATGTTTAGGACAGGTAGCCAGGATTAGGCTGCGCTCATTGAAACCTGATATTGGGAAAGGCATTATCATGTTCATTTCAGATATGGGAAAACCAAAGCTACATCTATTTAGTCATCTCATCCATGACGCTGAATGACACCATATAAATCCAACAAAATAAAATGTGACCCAGAATTTGATCATTCTTATCCATTTGAATGTACAAGATTATTGGCAGAATAACCCAAGGTTACTGTGTTCTCATTTACTTTGCTGTAAATGGTGGTTGGGTTATAGAACTCAAAACCCTACAGATACCTGAAGTACTTTACATTTGCAAGCAGATGGCATCCAAAATATCTTCTGTTTACATGCAATGTGCGTTAAGGTAAAGGAAGTAGAGAAGAATGAGGAAAATGAACAATACAATACGGTTCTAGATGAATTAAGAACATTCAAGTTTTGTTTCTTTTGTGTCCAGCCTCGTGGGCCCCATTGGAGTTAGTAAGGGGTACTTGGTATGACTCCTAGGGAGGCCTGTTCTGCAAAGCTTCTTGTTCCCATGAATCAGGAAGGAACTAAGTCCTTTTGTCCTAATTAATCATGCTGTTGACACACAAACATGTCCTGAATTAGGCTTCATTCTCCTTGCTCCCTCAGGACATAACTTCTCCATTAAATCAAGCTTCTGTACAGTAGTCAAAGTATTTTGATCTCATGCAATAGTTAACGCTTTCCATCCTGCTGCTTTGTCTTAGCAAGTATGGGCACAAGCACAGGTGAGGAAAGCAATGTTACGAGGGTGAAAGTAACTTCCCAGCCATACAGACAGAAATAAGAATCATCCCACCAACTATTTTTAAGATGTCACTTTTGTTATGACAAGGAAGACAGGAAAATATAGTAAATGAGAAAAAAAGGCAGTGAAAAACTGTATAAATATTAATGCCAAGCCTCATGAAAGCACAAACTCAAAAATATATTTGTTACAAAATCATTTTAGTCAAGGAGAAATGTATTATTAATTAAGAGTTTCACTATGGTAAAAGACATTTGAATGTATATTTTAACAACCACATTGAGGCACTTTTTATGATTATTTTCATCTGCTTCATTACATGATTCACCAACCTACACAATAACATTAATTATGTAGTTACACATTTGAGTTTTAGCACGAGCCTCTTACAGCTTGTTGTATTAGTTCTGTTTCTTAATTAGGTATCGGAGAGAATTACTAGGAGAATTAAATCCGGGTTAATTGGTTCTCCTTTCAAAAGTTTGTACATACAACGTTAGCCTTGCTCTGTGAAAAATCCTGAGATAGACTCCAGATGTCTTAGGAGTCTGAGGCCTTGTATCTGGGGCCCCCAGTCATCACATGCAGGAGGTGCCATTAAAGTCAGAGGCAGCCCCTCCTTAAATTAGACTTTTGACTTTTGTACGGTATATTTGCACCTCTTAGTTCACTGAATTCTCCAACTGTACATCTGGAAGGACAATTATAATGAGCCTTGTATTGTCAAGGAGAAAACACGTAGAACAGCCAGGTTTCCTTGTTCAGAGAGGCATTAAAGAGCCAAATGTGTGAACAGTTGACAGGTCAAGTCTTGAGCTCCTTTGGCTAGAATACTATTGTATCTGCTCATGAGTTTGTAGTTAACAATTCTCAAGTAAGCATAGGATGCCCAGTGACCATCCTAAGCTGGGAACACACTTTTGAGGACAGTGACCATATCATCATCTGTCTACTACTGTTATTCAGACCAGTGCCAGACACATGACAAATATTTAAATGTGAATTGAATTAATAAATGAATCCAAGGTACATGATGATATTGGAATACACTATTAGGCATGAGGAGGGTGGGTAAGAGTATGTATGTGTGGGAATTCCATTTGTTTATTAACTGTTAAGCAAGCACCATTCTATGTACATTCACAGATTATTTAATTTTACTCCTTAAAAAAGCTCAACAAGAGGGGTTGTTTGACAGCATGTTGGCTCATCCAAGAAGGCAATACCATTTGGCTAGCCATTAAGCCAAAGTTGTAGGTGAAGACCGATTGCCATAGGATATAGTTAAATGAACAAAATTGGTTACAAAGAATGTGCACGCTATGACTCCCTTTGTAAAAATGAAAAAAAAAATTATCTGGCTACACAGGTATATAAAAATGTCTGGACAGGTGGGTCTACAGTGGTTATCTCTGGGTTATGAGTTTGAGGTGTTCTTTTTAGTTGTTTGGTTTTATGTCTTTTTATTTTCTATAATGAATGTGTATTATTTTTGTGATTAAGGTCTTATTTTAAACAAAAGAAACTTGAAAAGGGATATAATTCCATGTGGATTCTTGGTGGAATCACTGGAGAAATTGCAGAGTGAAAATACTGAAAGTTTGAAAACACAGCGTTGGTGCAGCTACAGGGAAATGCGCATTGGCATAATTGTCAGAGTGCATTTTGACAATCCCTGGTGGAGGGCAATTTAGCTATCTCTATCCAAACTGCAAATGAGCATATACTTTGACCTAAATCTCTATCAGTATGAGATAGATCAAATAAAATACAGTATAGCCACACATTGTAATACTGTATAGCTATAAAAAAGGAGGAAATTCTTTATATAGTGATTTGAGAAGACTCTGAAGATACATTAAGTTTTTTAAAAGGACACAGTATAAGATGTACAGCCTGTTACTATTTGTGTAAAAGTAAGGGAAGAATAAAGAACATAAAAGACCATCCCATGAGGCTTAGATTCAGATGGAACTGCTTTGGAACATTGGCTGCACCTCCAGGCATCCTTGTGAACTTGAGCAGAGTCCTTATCCTCACCAAAATATCAGCTTTCTCTTGTGAGGTAGAGACTGTTGCAGGACTACATGAAGTATATGATCAAGAGCTGCTATCAGTTTTGGTGCACATTCATTAATACACTTAACAAACATTGATTCAGGACCTAGTTTGTACCACATGCTGTTCTAGGTGCTTGGAATCCATCAGTGAACAAAATAGACAAAGAAAACCAGAATTTCTGACACAGAAAGAATAAACACCAATGATCATCTCACTCAGACTTTCTTTTCTAGAGTACCATCGGCTATGATTAGAGTATGTCTCCCGAAGTTCATGTATCAGGAACTTGATCCCCAACATAGTAATATTGGGTCATGGTGGGGGCATTTAAGAGGTGTTTAAATCATGAGGGCTCTACCCTCGGGAATGGATTAATGAGGTTATCATGGGAGTGGGTGTGTTACAATAGGGGTAGTTTGGCCCCCTTTTCTGTCTCTCATCTACATGATGCCTTTCTCTACCCTATAATGCAGCAAGAAGGCCCTTACCAGATGCAGCCTCTGGATCTCGGGCTCCCAGCCTCCAGAACTGTGAGAAGTGAATTTTGCAAGGTTTTGTTGTCTGTCCTACATAGGATATAGCAATTCTATACTATCCAGCTCCTGCTCTGTGGGCCATAATGTAGTCTGCGAGCTCTTTTTTTCTCTTCCAAGCACCTACTACTTTTGTGACATTATACTCGCTCATTCAAAATATTTTATTTAGGACTTTTGTGCCAGTCACTGTGCAGGACAAGAGCTGTGACAAGCAAACAGGGTTCTTGTCCTAATGGAACTTATCATTGAGGAAGGCAGGCATCACGCCTCACCCAGCCTGGACATTGTCCTGGCTCTGGGTTGTTTCCTGGACCCTGAGCTTTAACTGAAACTTCTCAGGGAGTTCACGCTGAGAAATTCAAGTACCAGGGGACAAGAAATCTTCCTCACACCCCTCAAATCATCCCACACAGACAACTATTTAACTCATACCAATCATTAGATGCCTTTTCCTGCTTCATTTAAATCCCACTCTTTTGCCTTTAGCTGTAATATGGAACCTAAATATGCTCTCAGGACCCACTGAATGCATCATGGCATCGAACTTGATAGTGATTACAGGATTAATGAAACACAGCATTGGTTGAATCTGCCAAATGACCCAATCTAATTTTCAAATGTGTTGTTAAAACACTTTTGCAAACACTCATCGTTTTGAGAGATAACATTCATCTTCACGTTTCACTTATTTATAGATGACTCATAACCTAATATTGCTACTTACCAAGCTCAGCCAAATTCATTTGGCTTTCCACTGAACATGTATATGAAATATTCAAACATTTTCTGATTTAACTATTGTGAAAATTACATTCTCACTGTTGGTTGGGGACATGCATATATATTTTAATCATTTTTTAATTTCTATGGATTAATATATAAACAGATTTTAGTTTACTTAACCTTCTTAGCCTTGCTTAATGACATTTAGAATTCTAAGATCAAATATCTCTAATAGTTATATCCCATCCTATCCAGTTCTTTTAAAATTTATGAGTGAGACAATCAAGATATTACTTAAAAATTATCCTCAGGTACAACCTGGAATAAAAGGGGAAGAATTATTAAAAAGAAGAAAGTAGAGAGGAAGGGACTGATAGAACTATATATACTACTATATATATAATGCATATACCTATTGTGAACTAAGAGTAAAAAGAATAGAGATGAAATAACACTGGCCTGGATGCAAGAGGCTAAGTTCTAAGTAGGATCAGCAAACATTTTCTATAAAGAGCCAGAGAGTAAATATATCCAGATTTCCAAATCATAGGGTCTTTATTGTAACTACTCAGCTCCA
Organism: Arctocebus calabarensis; assembly: GCA_963573935.1. Lineage (NCBI taxonomy): Eukaryota > Metazoa > Chordata > Mammalia > Primates > Lorisidae > Arctocebus > Arctocebus calabarensis. The sequence goes on along the minus strand of CAUYON010206935.1, from coordinate 3,498 downwards.
CCATTGAATCAAAAGTAGCCATAGACAGTATGTAAACTAATGGATGTGGTTGTGTTCTAATGAAACTGCATTTATGTAAACAAACCCATATTTGGCCTTCTAGCCAAAGTTTCGAATCCCCGATTTGTAGTGTCACCATGGGAAAGTCACTTACATTTGTGCTCCTCAATTTTCTTATTCATCAATTGAAGGGGTTAGACTACATGATTTCTTAAGTCCCTTCAAGCTCCTTCACCTTCATCAACTAAATGGGTTTCTTTTCCTAGGCCATACTCTTTAACAGGATTGGAAGCGACCCGGATATACAAATTCTGCAAACTGTTTTTCCACTGAGGTAACAGTTCACCTCTCAGGAAAATGAGTAAAATTCTATTTATTTCCCATAGCATTTGATTCAACGATGGAACATTATAGTTCAACCCATCACATACCTGAATATTTATGGGGAGTTTTAAATCTCTGAACCATTGATCTTGTCTTGTAAATAGGGCCACTATTTGGATGAATGATATTTCAAATATGCAATACGTAGGCAGTCCAAAACCATAATGGAAAAACTTTCTCTGGTGGCTGCTTTCCAAAATTCAAATCGAGATTCTTTGGGGCTTGTAGAAATAGTATCACAAGCTGATATTGAAAGGTTTTCAAATGTGATATTATAAGATGGTTTTATTATCAAGAGATATGAAGCCTAATAATGCCCACTGCTGTTTTAGCCTTATTCACATTTTTTAAACTACCAAAGGCTGGTAATTTTCCAAGCTAAAATGTGTCTATTTTCTATCAAAAACATGTTTGAGTTTGGTTTACTAGCTCAGAGTCTGCTGGAGACTCTTTACTGCTGAATTATAATCCCTAAAGAACAGGTGTTTATAGTAAGCCCGCTGATGTCATTAACAAGGTAAGATAGAGAGTTACAGCCCACTTAGGCACACCTAAACGCACCGGTGCTCAAATGTGTTGTCTGCCTTCCTTTTTCAGAGTTAGAGTGCATTTGTGATATTTTTAATGGGATATTTATGATATAAACAAAACACATAAACCTCCTGTGCTTTATTTTTATCTAATTCTAGGAAGATTTCTGGCGGCTTTTCATTTAGAGACTCACAGCTTTGTTCCTGCACTTATTTACACGACTGTTGCCTCTCCCCACCACAACCCTGAATTTATCACACAGTTCCATGGCATCCCATAATTTTCTGAAGCTATTAATATAGAAGGAATAAATGGGTACTTGATGCTAGGTGTAGAAGTTATGATTTTTTTAAATATTCCCAACCTGGATATCAAAGAGAATTGATTTCCCTAGATTTCTCAGTATCTGCACATCTCCAAGGTCATCCAGATTGTGTAAGAATAGAGAGTACATGAAGCCTCACAGGGGATACAAATATACATGCTTGAAAATTGGTATCACTCAGGGACTTTTTTACTATTCTCTCTTCCTCCTTTTTTGTTTTTAAATAACTGTGAAGATTGAAGGAAGAAAAGCTAGTCTAAGGATAATGTGGGAACTTACCGATAGTGATGGAAGTAGATTTGCAGACACATTTAACCCTGCACTTATTTTTCTTCATTTAGAAACACTTTTAGGGAGCACGATTTTAAGAGAACTAACAGATAAAGATGATAAGCTCCTACCCTTAAAGAATGAACAACCTAGCACAAAATAGAGGAAGGAAGAGGCGATGTGGATTGTGAGCTGAAAATATGAGCACCAGGCCCCCGTGCTCCACATAGGGACCGCAGAATTATGGTTTCTGTCTTTAGAAAATCTCTTAAGAGTTGGAGTTCACTTTAAACTCTGGAGGTGACAGCGAAGGCTTATATTCTTGTATAATTTTCATAGTTTCCCATCTGGCCTGACATCTCTGTGACAATTTTGATAACAATTCTATTTATCATGACATTTATGATAAAAACTACAGAAGAGAAATGGTCTTGTTAGTGACAGTATCAGGGTTCCTTAGTTTTCATCCATCTTCCTTGGTTTCCATTTGGAGTTTGTTCATATTTTTTATTCCATCTGCTTCAAAGATAGGCACGTTATCTGTGAACACAGAGAAAGAGCCAGAAATTCCTTGTCCTGGCTCAAGTAATAGCCTTGAGTAAGCTCTGCTACCTTTTTATGTCCAAACATAATAATTTTATAAGTCAGGACAAAAACCGTCACGTATTTTCCTAAGATGTGTCACAGAGACTTGAAATGAGCTGAAAACACTGGGAAGACAATAAGCTCTTGATACTTCTACACCACAGAGTAATTATTCCCACAGCAAGAAGATTTTTATTTACAAAGTGCACAGACTTATAAATTGCGGGAAAGAGCTATATTGGAACCATGTATGACATGCTAAGTTTTTATTAGACGAGCTCTAAAAATCTCCTCCTCCAACTGACAATGATAATACATCTACAACTGTGAATGTTTCCAGGAAAGAGATTTTAGTGACTAGCTGATGCATTTATCAGAAAAGTGCTGAAAGCCTTTCCTACCAAAAAGTGCCTCTTACAGCAGGGCCTCTCCAACCTCAGTATGTGTAGGACTCAACGGAGCTTCTTGTTAAAATTTAGCAGGGCTAGGGTGGAGCTCCAGATTCTGCATTTCTGGTGAGCACTCATTTGGTCCAGAGAACACGAGTCACAGGCCATAACAAGTTCCTGAAACAGGATAGAAACCAGTCCCGCTGGAGGTTTGAAACCAGTCATGGCCTGGCATAGATTTGCCAAGATGGACGTGAGCACCCACTCTTTTCCTGACACTGACCCAGGTCAAGGCAAAGGAGTCCATGAGAACTGGTTTGACCAGAGAAAACAACACAAAACAAGGTATGTCTCCTGACCACTACTGGCACTTCACACTCATGGTCATCTCGTATTTCTAACATATGAGCATGAGTAGGATCCCGGGTTAAGTATCCCTTCTCTGGGTAGGATCCTGGGTTAAGTATCTATTTCCGAAGCTCTACCAGTAACAGCAGCTCAGAACGTGGTACATGAGACATGGTTTGTCCTTAATCTACAGCTGTGGCTTCAGTTCTTTAGCAAAACAGATCGAAAGCTCTGAAAAACTTGCCTCAAAGCCCCCATCTTACCCTTCTCCAAATAGTTTTTTTATAATTTTATTGAATCATAATTGTGTACATTGGTGCAATCATAGGGCACAATGTACTTCATATACATTCAGAAATATTTTGATCGTACTGTTACAGATAGCCTTCATGGCATTTTCTTGACCACTATATAAAGACATGGATACTCTACCTTTAATAAGTTTCACCGGTACCCTGCTAAGATCCACCGTAGGTGTGTTCCCACTAATTGCCCTCCCTCCACCCCTCCTCCCCCTCCCCTCCCCTCCCCTCCCCTCCCCTCCCGTTCCCCTTTCCCTGTGTTATTGGGCGATAATTGGGTTTTAGCCTTAATATGTAAGCTATAAATTAGCGTCCAATTTGGGCTGAGTAACTTGGATACTTTTTATTACAATATTGAGAAAAT